>JAQIXJ010004202.1:0-11226 GCA_034700185.1 Phthiracarus laevigatus | reverse complement strand
AAACATCGAAATGTATAACATTATAAAATTTATTTAATTTATATAAAATTGAGTCGACCGAAACATTAACCGAAATTTGACTTAATTTTTAACCGATAACCGACCGAAATTTACCATTTTTCTGACCGAAATTTCCGAGCCTTACTTATAAGGGTCTTCATAGATGTATTCGTTTACGGAATCTTCGATAACGTAAGTCGAGTAGCGTTTAAACAAATTTAATAGCATTACAATAATGTATAAACAAATTGTGATTAAAACGCACTTTTTAATTCGAAAGCTCAGACTATATTTGAATTCTATTTCTAGTTTTAAAGCCATCTTTAATATAATTTCCGGTTAGTCATTATGAACTCAGTTTTATAAAAAATAAGAATTCTTCTAAAGTTATAAAGGAATTTATTATCTTGCAATCATTTGCAAAATGATTTATAATTTGGTACAAAAGTAAGCACTAATTCAAAACTTTATGGAGTCTGGCGTTCTTTTTTCCGGTTTCTATTAAATGTGTGCGCTTACTGATAAAACAGTTTTATTGCTACTTAATTGTGTTTGTAAACAAACTGAGAAAATAGTAAAAAATTAATCAAAATAGACAATTGTAATAAAACTATGTGTTCTTCAATGATAAAAGGTTAATAGCTTAGAATAGATATTAACTCTTTTGACCCAAAAAAATTAATTAAATACATATTTCAATAATTATTTGTATGAATTGAACCTTAAAAAATTTTAGGATATTAATAATAATTTAAAAGTTTTTATTAAGATTTATCTAAACAAAAACATTGACTTTATATGCTATTTCAATGCCTAATATGGAATTTTGTTCAGTCCAAGTTCACTCCCATTTGACCCCTTTTTACTACACGAAATACCAAACATTATCTATAAAATTTAAGATAAATGTGACAAATTACGGTATCATTGTGTAACGTTACAACATTACTTGTTTTTATTTTTGTTTTATAGCTCGTAGTATTTTATATTTTTCTAATCAAATAATATTTTATCATTGTAGACCAATTTCTTTTATTACCTGTCTTTTTGATCCCTTATCAATATTTTTCCCAGTTTGATTAATAACACAAGTATAAACAATAATAAATAAATATATACTGCACACACACACTTAAATTAGACCAAAAACAATATCAATAGGTTCACATAAAATTTCTAGGTTAATGCATAATTTTAAAACTTTGAATCAAATATAATTTCGTCTTAAATATATGTAGTTAGAGTTTATTTTTTGATTATTCATTCGTGACAAGATATAAAGTTGTTAAAAATGTATTTTATTTACAGAATTAAAACTAAACGACACTTTCGACAAATTATATTACTTATTCTAATCGGTGTTCTGTTTACGGTGTTTTATTTTTTGTTACTAAATAATAGTTTATATATCAATTGCGACAATTTTATCGGCGAACCTGAAATAAAACTACTGTTTAATTCATCGAAACAAAGTTATTTAACATTCAATAAGCCGACAGATGATTGGTCTCCGATTTACTTAAATTACGGTAACATGTAATCACTGATTAAATGCAAACTATTATGTTATTAATTAAGTTTAAATAACGTAAAATTTATTTTCCCATAAACTTTAGTGGCGATATACTCAGCTTTTCTAATCGATAAAGAAGTTCGAATTGTGTCAATAATTAACCAAAAAACAAAGGAAATACCGATTCAATGCGAATTTCTTCAAAATACAAATAAAACAAAAATTCAAAAAAGTTATGCGTTCATTAAAACTTATGCCGAAAGTTACCCAAATCTATACGTTTATTCTGCTGCAGAGATTGATTGCTCTTTAACATTACCACAAAATTATGACATAGAATATGTTAGGCTTAGGTTAAATAACACAAATCAAATAACCAAATATATTAAAATTAATAAAATTGAGTTAAATAATAACGATATGAAATCGATAACAGTATGCGTTCGACCACTTTATGGCAAACAATTAAATATTGGTTCAATCATGGAGTTCATAGCCTATTATCGCGTGAATGGTGTGAATCGTTTTGTTTTTTACGATTTAGACGTCAGCGAAGAAATAAAACAATTATTACATACATTTGAGAAGTTAGTCGACTTAATACCATTTAAACTGACAATAAATTCGAGTGAAATTCACGCATTCGGACAAATGGCTGCAATTAATCACTGTTTATTGAATTACATGAACAGTCACATAATATATGTAGATATCGATGAATATATAGTTCCTCAAACTAATCACTCAATTAGTGATTTCATAGAATTTAAGTTAAAACAAAATAAGAAAACGAGTGCTTTAGTAATTCAAAACATATTATTTTGCGAGCAATTTCAAACGAACCACACATTTCCTCGTATACTAAGTCACGTCATACGGCAGGCATTTAATTGGAGACATGGAGACAGATCTAAGGTTATTGTTATCCGTCCAAATCGTATTCAAAGTTTAGGCATTCATCGTATTTGGTCGACTATTGATTCGTATGTAAGCGAAAATGTAGTGCACAGCGAAGCGCTATTATATCATTACAGAAGCTGTTGTGATGTTATTCAAGAATTCATCAATTGGTCACATCTAAACTTATATTTTATTACACTTAATGATTCGGTGATTACTGATATGACAATGCATCGATTTTACGATCAAATATTTGAATTTTTAAGTTGTTACGCTTTTACCTAAGCTATATAAATTAATTTTATGCATGTTTTCATTCGGAAGAGAGAATTCATTTATTTCAAGACATTGCTAGTTATAGTATAAGAAAATTGCAAAATATTTATCAATTAAATAAATAGCATTAATTAGCAATAAGTAGCAGTTAATTAGATTTAGAAAAAAATTAGAAAGATTACGTTATTTTAATCCAAACGTTTTGAGGCATGAAATTGCATCGAACTATTAAGTTAATACTTTATTAAAAATAAGTTATTTAATTGTTTCTTTACGTCAATATTATAATACTATTGTAACATATTTTAATCATTTGTCTTCCCTCATAATTAAAGTTTACATAAAATGAAACATTCAAGATTCAATATAATATATTTTACATAATATACATTATTTTTAGCTCACTTTGATTAGACAAAGTAAAGCTTATTGATTTGAGTTTGTCCGTCCGTCCGTCGCAGTCTAAGGTTAATTAAGGGATTTCTCAGATTTTTTATATTAAATAAAAGATTTTCCATTTTGCTGTCTTGGCTTAGAAACTTATACATTGGTAATATAAATTTGCATTAAAATAAGAAAAGAGAGCTCTCTATGAATTTATTGTATTATATTAACTTTGATTTACATCAGTAGAGTGACCTACTTTTTGAGAGAAGCATTAGACATACTAGAAACCCGTGGCAATAATTGCCGAAAATTTATACAAAGTTATCCAGTCCTTGCCTTCGCAACCCCCCCCCAAGGGCCAACTTTCCCCCTTGCTTAGCATTCGCCTGTGTCATGTATCATTCTGTGCTCCGAATCCGATTGGGCCCGGATCCCCAAGCACCACCGCATCCCTCTACATCCTTCAGTTCCACCCGTGCCACCTTTACTTGCGATTATTTTATAGAATTATATTTATGTAATAAATAGGTTTTCGGTTTAACTAAATTTATTATTGCATTGTCCCGTGCAGTACTCTATTGCGTATATGTTTTATTACGGACATTAGTCGAACAATTATAAACAATAATGCTATGCAGTAATAAACAATTTATGTAATGATAGCGCGATGATGTAGTATAAAACCTTTAAAGCGTATGACGTTAGAGCTATTCTGTTTTGATGTTTACGTTAGCGCATGTATGTATTACAATGTGCTACTCAACGTTATTAAGTCACATCCACATCTGTTCATTTTTAAAGAAATTAATAATAATAGAGAAGTGCTACAACCATTTGGCTCAAATTAATATAATGTTAACCATCCCGTTAACACCCATATGCTCCCACATTTACACCGCTTACATCTGCATACGCGCTCTGTTGTACATAAATGCGTTATTATGTAAACAATATCATAACTATGATCGTTACGTAAATGCTTACAGTGCGCAAATGCAAACGCGTCAGGTTAAGCTATTTAGATATGTATAGTTTTAAAGAATTAATAAATACAGCAGTACCGTTTAACACCGTTTATATAGATATTACTAGTTTAATTTTAGCGAATTGCTTTTTTAAAATTTCGATTCTTTTTAAGCTAAAATAATAACCAAATTACCAAATTATTTTAATTATAAAAGTTATATACATTGTTTAATAAGGAGGTAGAACTTTATTTCAAGAAATTGCAATTTATTGAATAATAAAAATTGCAAAAAGTTAATCAATTAAATAAATAGTATAACATTTTGATTTAGGAAAAAATTAGAAAGAATTTATTATCTGAATAAACGGTTTGTTGCAAAAAATTGCATCCAATAGAGCTATTAGTTTTTAAATAGAAATTAATTTTCAGATTATTTATTTATCACAATGTTATAACACTAATGTAAAATAGTTTCGACAATATGTCTTCTATCTTTATCAAGTTTACATAAAGCATTACATTTAGTACATCATAGGTTGCTGAACTTTTTTAAGATTTTTTATTTTCTATTTTTTTATATTAACAAAGAGATTTTCACTTTTTATAACTTTAAATTTATTTTGACTTTTTTAAATTTTTCAAATTTTTTAAATTTTATTTTTTTTCTTGATTTTTCAAAAATGTTAAGCAAAAAACAATATGATAAATTATTTGGCGTGAAGTCAATGCAATTAATTTTTATTTCACTAAACTAATGTGCATATCTATTCACTTAAAATATATTTAAATTAAAGTGAGCGTTTTATAAAGTTCGGACTGTTTTCTTTTTGAACACAATATGCATTGATAAAAATGTAATAAAACAAAGTGTTATTCAATGATAAATGGTTATTATCTTAGAAGACATAAAAAGCTATTTTGACCCAATAAAATAATATTAAAACAGTTTAATGATCAAATGAGGAAATAGAATTATACGCAAACAACAAATTGTAGGAATGAAATAAAATGAAATTTGTATTAACACAATAAATAGCATACAAATTATAAATAACTAATAGAAATTTATTAATAAATAAAAACAAAGCTACAATTAAACAATCATTAACGGAAGAAATGTCTTTATTAGACAAAAACGACGCTTCATAGTGAGCTAACTTTTTATAGGTTATTGCATACTTATGTCACAAATGCATTAGTTTCTAGTTCAATGTAGCAAAAAGTCAAACCCCTTGGAAGTTCTTGTTTTTCCGGCTTCCCTTTTGTGTGTGCGATTACTGATAAAACAGTTTTATTGATACTTAGTTGTGTTTGTAAACAAACTAAGAAAATAGTAAAAATTAATCAAAAAAGACAAAAGTAATAAAACAAAGTGTTCGTTAATGATAAAAAGTAATTGGTTTAAGAGACATACAATTTCAACCCAAAAGATCTAAATTAATTAAATATCTCTCTCGAACTTAGTTTTATAATAGAATGAGCAAAAAATTTGCGAACAAAAAATTTAGAAAGAGATACAGCGTTAGTTGTAAACGCCAAAACAGTTTGTGCTTTGCTTCGAACTTCAACTTCAAAATATCTTTTTAATTATGAATTATGTGTTATTTAGTACAATATTTTCAGTTCAATATTTCTACAGTATTTTTCGTTAACATTCTTTTTACAAGAGGAACAAATTTTAATTCAAAGTTTAACTAAATGTTGACTACTTTATTTCCTAAAATAATGAAAATTAAATTTTCTTTAATCATCGCATTAATATTGAGCTTTATTATGATTCACCTCATTTTAGTTCTCGTCATTTACTATAAAAAAGACGAAGATAATAGAAATAGCATTACAAAGGCATTTGGATATGAAAGAAAATACTTATTTACATTATCTGATGTAATGAGAGCTCAAAACCTAATTATTAGCCAAAGAGAGTGCTATTCCAACGAATCACTAATTATAGTCTATTCAAAAGCGATCACATCTGGAAAGTACTACAGAAGAAGAACGATAATAAGAGATACATGGGCTAAAGATGCAATTATTCATAAATTTAGAATTATATTTGCAACGGGAATGCCTAGTGACAGTAAAATACAGAATCAGTTAATTAATGAATCAAAAGTTTACAAAGATATCATACAATTTAATTTTATCGATCATTACTATAATTTAACGCTTAAAACCGTATCAATTTTGAATTGGGTGCAACACCATTGTTTGTCAAGCTATTATATTATTAAAGTAGACGACGATGTAGTGGTTAATATGAAAAGATTGGGACAATTGATTTATGATAAGTCATTTCAATCTGGTATCAGTGGACGGTTGGTCAGTACAGCTAAACCAGTTCGAGATGGTTTCGGTTTGTTATGCAAACTACTATAAACATCTTTAAGACTAAAACGTATATTTAAATATACTTATGAATTTATGTTTCAGG
The DNA here is from genome assembly GCA_034700185.1 of Phthiracarus laevigatus. Taxonomy (NCBI): domain Eukaryota; kingdom Metazoa; phylum Arthropoda; class Arachnida; order Sarcoptiformes; family Phthiracaridae; genus Phthiracarus; species Phthiracarus laevigatus. Next base: position 4,749 of record JAQIXJ010004202.1, on the reverse strand, counting down.
AGAAAGCGGACGTAAATTTTATTTACCGGAAAATATCTATCCAAATGATTACTTTCCCCCATACGTGGGAGGACCAGCATATATAATCACATCCGATATAATCACACAATTATATCAATCAGCGATCAATAGTCTTCCGGCAATACATTTGGAAGATGTGTACATAACAGGCATATCAGCTCGCAATGCGAATATAAGCCTATTTTATAATCCAGAGATTAACTGCAATGGCGTTTGTGTGGTTAATGTGTGCGAATTTTTCAACATTTCTGTATTGACGTGCGACGATCAATGTTTGCATACATTTTGGCTTACGTGGACATCAACTGATTATAAACTATGTCTAATTCATTATTATCTCAAAATATTTGTTATTATTATAACAATATGTATATTTATTGTGATTACACTTATGATTTTATTTAAAAAAACTTATTTATTGAAAAATTAACAACAATAAATGTATATATAAATTTCGATTAATGCAGATAACATTGAACATTAAAAAAGTTTTCAAATAGTTTTGATTCTCATATTGATTAACTCTAATAGATAACACTGTAAGGGCACTAATACTTAATTATAAATTTATTGTACAGTATAAAACATGGGAACTCGCTGAATATAATGTCTGTCCCATTCTTTCATATTAACTAATAGTGGCATAATCATAAAAAAATTAGTTTAAACTTGGGACTCGCGTCAAAGATATTTCATAAAGCGAAGCGAGAATTTTATTTTATCTTTTAGTGGTTTATTAGATTTTTTTGTGCATCTTCTGAATATTCTCATTTATTTTAGCCAATTACTTAATTCTTTATGTCTTAACCGATTGGAGCCTATTAAGTTAAAATATAATGTGTTTTTTTTAATTTTACGTTACAGAATTTATTTTACATAGCAATGAAAAATAATTAGAAGATATCTTATAAAAATGCGTTCAGATTTGTATTTATATTTAGCACTATGTTAATCTAATTCATAATAAATACAATCAGTTGGTATTAGATACATAAATGATTTTTGGCTAAAAGCAGTGTCTGTATTGAATTAGGTTAAAAAGAATTGTTTACCGAGTTATTATGTCATTAAAGTGGACGATGATATTGTAATTAATGTGAAAAGATTGAGACAAATGATTAATAACAAGTTAATTCTCTCTAACATAAGTGGATAGTAAAGTTAATCCAATTATAGATTTTAGCGGTAAAAAAGTAACGACTTAAACGTATATTTAAAAATACTTGAATACATATATATATATGTTTTAGGAAAAATTTCTTAAACTAAAAGTTCTAATAACTTGTCATATTTTCACGTATATGGTCAAGTCATAAAGATATATGATATAATGTTTTATTTTTAACACGCATAAGTGTTTTAAAAAATTAAAATAATTATATAATTTTTATTTAAAATATATTTGTGCATTAAATTCACGTTATCACCTTTTTTGCTATAGATGTTACTATAAAGCATAGTTTTTAAATAAATTAAAAACAACAATATGAAGATCTTCCTTATAAAATAAGTATAGAATGTTGCTTTAGCCGATTTCTTATCAACATGTATATATTTAATTGGCGTTGGTATCGATACAGGTCTACACAATATGTGAACGCTAATATTGTTATTGCAATTTGCACCAGAGATGAATGGATATCCAATAAGTTTAATATTATATTTATGAACGAAATAATTGCCTGCGAAATCGAAAATGCAATCGTTATAAATAAATTTTCATTAATTGCTCCAATTAGTCCAATCAAGTATACAACCATCAAAATGGCCAAAATTTTTAAAAATTCCTGTAAAATAAAAGTTGAATTACATTATTAAAATCACATTCTATATAATTATTTAATCAAAAAGTTATTTATAAAATAATAGCATAATCATTAACTATAAATATGTCATAAATTTGTCACAACATATATAATTAATGAGATGAGAAAATCTGTTATATAATTTTAAATCATGACCTCATAAGGATCTTTATAGATATATTCGTTTATGCAATCTTCGATAACGTAAGTCGAATAGCGTTTAAACACGTTTAATAGCATTACAATGATGAATAAACAAATTGAAATTAAAATACACTTTTTTATTCGAAAGCTTATACTGTATTTGAAGTCTAATTCTATAGCCATCTTTAATATAATTTTATATCCTGATTCAACGATTAAAAATTTTATAAGTTTATATTTTATATATTAATCATTGTTAAAGCTTTAACATACAAAATTTCATTCTCAGTTTAAGAATACTGTTTGTCGGTTCGTTTTTATGAGCGCAGTTTTAGAAAATAAAAGTATTTAACCTCCTTCTAATATTATTAAAGGAATTCATTATATTGCAATCGTTTACTAAATGACTTATAATTTTGTCACAAAAGTAAGCATTAATTCAAAACTCTATGGGTGTTTAGTGTTAATGTTTTTTTCGGCTTCAATTGTGTGAGCGGTTACTGATAAAACCAGTTTATTGTTAGTTAATTGTGTTTGTAAACAAACTGAGAAAATAGTAAACATGAACCAAAATAGACAAATGTAATAAAAGTCTGTGTTCTTTAATGATATAAGGTTATTTGCTTAAAAGAGATATAAACTAAATCGACCCAAAAAACTAAATTAAAAACAAAGTTCAATGATTGTTATTTGTGAGAAAATGGAATTGCATTCAAACCAAACTTTGTAAATTAAAAATTGTTGTAACATGTCAAGTATTTATATCTAATTTCCATTTTTAGGTAGGGGGTCAATTTTTTGAGAATTCTTGGGGGGAGGAGGTAACCCCCCTACAGCTTCTCTCTGGGACACCCTGGCTTTATGGGAACTTTAATAAATAGAAAAGGCAAATGTATAAAAAATATTACAATAGTATTATAATATTGATGTGATTAAACTATACGAAAATAAATTACTAATTAAAAAGTAATAGCTCTATTTGAATGAGGTTTCATGCATCAAATTGTTTGGTAAATTAATGTAAATCTTCAAATTTTTAGCTCACTTTGTAAAAGTCAGCTATTGGATTTGGGATTCGTGTGACTCTGTGATTCTGTCTGTAGACTTTTTTTAGATGACAAAAATGAGGCAAAAATGAGCCAAAAATGAGGCAAATATGAACAAAAATGGGTCGAAAATGGGCCAAAACTGAGCCAAAATGGGTCAAAATTGTCTATAATAGGGGAAAAACAGTGCTTATACTTGGTCAAAAATGACAAAAAATGTGGAAAAATTGGATTAATTAAGGGCAAAAATGCCTAAAAATAGGGCAAAATGGCTTTAAAATAGGCAAAACAGGGCTTAAATTTGGTCAAAAATGACTAAAAACGGGGCAAAGTTGGTAAAAATAGACACAAAATAGGTTCAAAAATGGCTAATATCGGGGCAAATATGAGCAAAAATTGGTGTCGCGCGTCTTACTAATTATACTAAAACACGTTGTGACACGCGCCTAATTGTTTCTATAATACCAGTTTTGATGTTAACTCGTCAACAGCTAAACTAAGAATGAATGAAAATATCTTTAACACTCACTGAAGTACTATTTATAACAATGTTTTAAAGCACATTAAATTTTTTATCGAAACAATAATAATTAGAAGTTTTGCTTATTTAAAAATAAAAATCAATAATGTAAGCCAACAATTGATTCAAAGTCAAAGTGAGCGCATTACTAATGTTCATTCTTGTTTATATTTAGAAATTACTCGTAAAATATAGTGAAAACGAGAACTTTTTTGAATTGATATATAAAAGAAGTTTTTTCCAAACCGATCAAACCGAGAAAACATGGAAAATAAAACCACTCTTAATTAAATCGTTACATTTAAAAGAAGTTAATATATAAATCTCACGATTAGGTGATCAAATAGAAAACTGGGTTTAATCTGGAAATCTCTATCCTTAGTAATAAAATCTGACTTTGTTAAGTTAGTTTCAGTTATTATATGGTGAATTTGAAACTTCAAACTCGTTTCCAACAAATAATTTATATAAACGTATTATATAGAAAAGAATGAGATTTATTTAAAATGCCTCCTATAGTATTAAAATATACTACTTAAGCGATATTATTAAATAATAAAAAACAAATAACAAAGGTTTTTTATAACAATTAGAGCGCAAGAGTCAAGCATTATATCTCAAAAAGAACGATTGACAAAAACAATAGCGTTTTAACATGTCTTGGGTGCTTTATACCAAATTATAACTTGTTATAATTTGATATTCTAATTTGATTAATATCAACACTTAAATTAATATTTTTGCCATAATTTAAAATGTTTTCGCATAAATCCAGTTAAAATTAATGCTATAAATCTTTTGGCTTTATTGGATTAGCATACATGATTAATACAAATAATCATCTTAAACAATTTCCTGTTTTATCATTGAAGCTTCTTCTAAAGATATATTTGTCCCATTATCTATCATTTTCAATTAATCCTAATTCCAAGCAAGCTGCTTTCTTCGTCTCTAAAAAGCACCATTATCAGTTCACAAATCTTCAATCGATTTAGGTACGCAAAAGTGGTTTAGCATTATACGTAGATAATACTTTTAACCTTCCGAAACATGCACCAAATACTTTCTAGACTTAGTATTTGCCAATGGATTTTCCCGTTTCATCCATTCTTTTGTTCTTGTGTTCCATATATTCCATTTTTTGCTGACTATAAGTTTATCATTTCTATTTTCTTTATCATTTATTTCGGATTTAAATTTGAAAAGTACGGTA
>JAQIXJ010004201.1:0-11228 GCA_034700185.1 Phthiracarus laevigatus | reverse complement strand
ATAATATTTTTTGCACTTTGGTAGAAATACTTTTTTTCAATATAAATGTTTAAATGCTAATTTAATATTAAATAAGCATTTCAAATAAGACTTTTTTGAATATAATTTTTAAATTTTTATTTCATCTTCATTCAAAACAATTAATTTTATGAACTTTTTAGGAAAAATTCAGCAGCTATAAAACTCTTGTTTTTTTATTTTTTTAACTCATTATTAACCAAAGTGTTGTCAATCTTTCTTCTTAACAAAAAGTAATCGTCTTGCTAGCTTAATTCAAAGTAATTTGTTGGGAGTAAAAGAAGTTGATAATAAAAATTTCATTTGCAATTGGAATACCATTTATCATAGTTTTGCTCTCTAATAAATTACGAATAATAATTAAATAAAACATTAAACACTGAACTCAAAAAAATGAAAATAATGAACAAGTTTATGCTAAATATTTAAATAAAATAAGACAAATATTTATGGTTTTTTAACTCAGTAATTGAAGTTATTTAGTTATCAATAAATTTATAAAACAAAAAAGGTTTGTTTAAATTTGATATTCTAATCAAAAACAAGAACGGCACATCCAATAAGAGCTTAAGTTTCTTATTGTTAAACTAAGCTCAAGTTAGAACGTTGTAGATTATTGAGGAGTAATAGTAGTATTGGCGATATAGGTTACGCGTTTTCGCGTGCACTATGGCTGATGCTGAAGACCAGAATCATTAAACACTACTGAAGAGGATACTAACCACCTAAATATAAGTGTACCACAACTACCAACAAAGTGAATTAGATGTTAAAAATAGTACCTATTTCAGTAAACAATAACGACTAAAATATGTATTTAATGTGATTAATGAATTACTAAACAATGAATTACAATAGCGATAATAAAATTGAAGTGTAATAATCAGAAGCAGAAAACACACTGATGTAGTAAACAACAACTAATAAGTAACATTGAAATATATACTAAATCATATATTAGTAATAGGCATTATGACTAATTAACAAATTATTGAAAATATAAAATAAGTAATTATGACAAATTAAAAATCTTTGAAATTCATGATAAAATAATTTATGAGTTGTGATGTGAGTGGAGTTCACATACACTGCAAGATGATTATACTATTTTTAAAAAATATTGCTGTTTTTAGTTTTCGAAATTTATGCCAATGATTCCCCATACTTTCGGGAAAGTAAGTTGATAAACTTATAATTAATTGTTTAGCTTAAATAACTAAATCATTTTTAAATGTCTTTTCTTTCTTTAAAACAAAGTTACAAAACTCCTTCAGCTAAGTAACTGAACAATACCGCATTGAAAATATATATGAAATCCAATAGCTCGACTTTTCAAAAGTTAGCTAAAAGTAAACAGAATTCAAATATTTGATAAACGTTAATGTTTTTACATATTAAATTATATAAATATATAAGCGCACAATCTTAAAGATTAGTAAAGTATTAAAATAAAAGTAGCGCAATTAAATAATTATGTATTGTTTCATGCAGTCATTTTATCTTTTAATCATAATTCAGAATTAGATATAATTGTTGTTGAAGAAATGTTTGGGAAAAGGCACAGGACAATATAATTTCTTTTAAAACAAAGTTTTAAATATTTTACCAAATCTGTTGACTAATAGCCATAAATTTGTCTTGTTTTCTGGAATTGTGAGCCATTAATAAGTTCCGACATTAATTTATTATAATTGTTTTTATATATACTATATTTCTTGAAAAACTGTTATATTTGAGCGAAAATTGATAAAATTCATATTCGTGATATTTTTGGAACTCAAATAATTTTCCTTGCAAACAATATCCAAAATTTATACATATTTATATAGCAATATAATTCACTAACGTTACGGTTTTGTGAGTAAATAAAAAGTTGCTTGAACCACCCTTTTGGCACTTTTATATTTACAAGTTATAATTTGTATTAAAACCATTATTTTTTCGATTATTCAGTTAGATCTTTAGTTATGGGAGCCATATATGTATATTTACATCAAATTATATTGTTTAATGTTTTAAATTTAAGTTTTTAAAATTAATTTAATGCATTCATATTTATATTGTAGCAAAAGTACTTGTGAGAGTGTTTTTTGATATTTATCTCTGTAGTGATTTAGACTCCAGAGTGAAGATTAACTTTTTAAGAGAGTATTTACATATCGTTCATTTTTAATGACTATTAAGTTCAATAAATTTATTTAACAATATGGATTCGCTAAAGATAAAAGAGGGAAAAACCAAATAAAATAGGAAAAATCTACTTTTTATGATTGTTTTTAAGCTTTTATTTAAGATGGTGTGGAAAAATTATGTAAAATCCATGCAAGCAAAACTTTTTGTGTGACAAATTTAGTTGTCACATATCCTGTACTTCTAATTTTATATTTTTTATAAAGAGGTTATAAGTGTTTTTTTGTAAAAAAATAAGGAAAATTCAAACGTTTTATTTATTTTAAATACACTATTAGAATTTCAAATAAACAACACCATATTTTTAATTTAAATTATATACTTCAAGTTTTTCTAAAAAGTTAAACCAATAAACTCCAAATAGAGATAATTATGTAGATAAATGGATAGCCTAAGGTGTTTATGTCTTTGATAAACGACGTTGTTTAAATTTTAAAAATTATCTTTACTTTAATAAATGAGTAAATTTGGCTGCGAATTTTTTCTTAAAGTTTCATTTTATTCAATTAGTTTAGATATTATAAATAATAATTAAATTAAATGAAAATGAAATTATTTTAAAAGTTGTAGAAACAATCAAATTATATTTATTTACATTCGAATTTTCTTCTTTTGAATTAGTATAAAAAATTGATATTTCAATTGAGCAATGATTGATTTGAGTATGACCTATCGGTAAAAAAATTATTATAATAAAAAAATTATTCAAATTTAAATGGACTTTCAAATTCTTATATGTGGACGTTTCCACAAATTCTTAAGTTCTCGGCGTCACAATTTCTTATAAGTTGACGGGGTCACATATTCTTACAACTTTTAATGTGTGGACGGCGTGATAAATTTTTAAGTGATCGACCTCACAAATTTTTATATGTGGTTGGCGTCGCAATTTGTTTATTTGGTCGGCTTCACGCCTTTTTGTATTTGCTCGTCGTCACAAGTTCTTATATGTGGATGGCGTCAAACATTCTTAAGCCCTTGGCGTCAAAACTTCTTGTATATGGTTGGCGTCATACATTTTTGTATGTGCTCGTCATCACAAATTCTTACAAGTTGACGGGGTCACGTATTCTTAGAAGTTTTTATGTGTGGACGGCGTCATAAATTATTAAGTGATCGACGTCACAAATTCTTATATGTTGTTGGCGTCACGCATTTTTGTATATGCTCGTTGTTACAAATTCTTATATGTGGACGGCGCCACATATTCTTACATTTGGTTGGCGTCACGCATTTTTGTATCTGTTCGTCATCACAAGTTCTTAAATGTGGACGGCTTCCCAAATTCTTAAGGGATCTTCGCCACAAATTCTTATATTTGGTCGGCGATACAAATTCTTATATGTGGTTTGCGTCACGCTTTTTGTAAGAGCTCGTCGTCATAAACTCTTATATGTGTACGGTTTCACAAATTCTTAAGTGCTCGACGTCACAATTTCTTATATTTGGTCTTCGTCAAGCATTTTTGTATGTGCTCGTCGTCACAAATTCTTATATGTGGACGGCGTCAAAATATCTTAAGTGAACGTCGTCACAAATTCTTATATTCGGACGGTGTTACGCATTTTTGAATGTGCTCGTCGTCACAAATTCTTATATGTAAAAGGCGTCATAAATTCTTAAGTGCTCGGCGTCAAAATTTCTATTAGTTGGTCGGCGACACAAATTCTGAAATGTGGTTGGCGTCAAGCTTTTTGTAAGTGCTCGTCGTCACAAATTCTTATATGTGGACGTTTTCACAAATTCTTAAATGCTCGGCGTCACAATTTTTTATAAGTTGACGGGGTCACATATTCTTACAACTTTTAATGTGTGGACGGCGTGATAAATTCTTAAGTGATCGACGTCAAAAATTTTTATATGTGGTTGGCGTCGCAATTTCTTTTATTTGGTCGGCTTCAAGCGTTTTTGTATGTGCTAGTCGTCACAAGTTCTTATATGTGGACGGCGTCACAAATTCTTAAGTGATCGAAAATATCCCAAAATGAAATAATGGGTTCGTTGGATATATTAAATTTATTTACAAACATACCCATAGATTCATAGATTAATCGATGAAATTACTAAAAGAAAACTTAAAAAATAAAATTCAACTTTTTTCATCAATTCCTTCAAAAGAATTCTTAATTTTAATTAATTTGTGCTTACATTCAAGTATTTTTAAATTTAATGGTAATATTTACAAGCAAGTTAAAGGTGTACCTATGGGTTGCAGCTTATCCCCGATTATTGCAGATATAACGGTACAACATTTATTTTTTAAAGCCATCAATACGTTTTTATACCCACCTAGAATACTAAAGTTTTTTGTCGATGATTCTTTTTTTATAATCCAAAAACATCTCTTCGATCCATTTTTTAAACATATTCATAAAATAAACACAAACTTTAAAGATATATAATTCACGTATGATTTAGAAATCCATTATAAATTAGCATTTTTAGATATTTTAATTGAAAAAAAATTAATTTTTTACAAACTAGTGTTTATCGATAACCGACAAACTCGATTAAGTTTATAATAAATTATTCAAATACTTCTTTAAATAATAAGAAAGCAGTAATTAGAACACTAATTAATAGAGCTTTTGCCTATTGTTCAAATGATTATTTGCTTAATATTTAATTAGAATTTATAATTTCTATATTAAAAAGTAATGATTATCCCACTAAATTGATTCATTCTGTCATTATAGATGTTAAAAATAGATTATATATCCCTATAAAAGCAGAAAGTGACAAAAATAAGATAATTTCTATTCCGTACGTTAGGGGTATTAGCTAGAAAATAAGGCATCTTTTTAATAAATATAATTATACAGTTGTTTTTAAAAAAGGAAAAACTTTAAAATCTTATTATAAATCAGTATGTAATTCTATTTTAAATAAACATCATATAATTTATAACATTTCCTGTAATGATTGCGATTCTAAATATATTGGAAATACGTAAAGAAAACTTCAAACGCGTATCTCTGAACACAAGAAAGCATTTAAAGATAGTAACGTACATTCGCATGTAGCTAATCATTCAATTGATAATAAGCATGATATAAACTTTTCGAACCCTAAGATTTCTTATACTGAAAAAAAACTATTATTCCCGCAAATTTCTTGAAAGCTGGGAAATAGAAAAGAACAAAAAATTAAATACTCCACTAATTAATACTCAACAAGCAGAAACTGTTTATATACCAAAACAGTTTATTCCCTTAATATAATTTTAAATTTAATTAGAAACACTTATCTTATTTATTATTAAATACGAAAACCAACCAATTGCATGGTTTTCGACGTAAGCTACATAGCTAACTGAATTTAGTATTAACAAAGATAAAACTTCTCAGAACGTAATGCGATAATCTCTCCCTAACGCTAAACTTGCATAAAGGTTATTCACAACAATATCAACTTAACTTTGGTTACGTTTAAAAAAGTTTCAATGTTTAAAACTGATTGAAAAAAGAACTGCTGATAGTAAGCGTTTGAAACGTCTCAAAATTTTTCACGATATTGTGATTTAAAATCGTTGCAACTCAACAGATAAAAGTAAGAAATTTATAAATATCTTATAAATGTTTTTTATTGTTTTGCAAAATTTATACATAATGTTAACAGACACCGGGAAAAGTTAGAAGCTTGCAAACACGTCTCTTTTGAAAGTTTTATTTATTTATTAATAGTTGAGTAAAGGACTTTATTTTTAATTAGTGTTAAAAAAATAATATAGTTTTTACAAATTAATTATTGTTTCAAGCGTTAGAATATGTTCAAAATTTTAGTTTTGAAAGATTTAAGCAAGTCAAGATATATTTATTACATATTTAAAGAAAATTATCTGAATTTGTTTGTATAACTTGTAGAATTTAAATTATTTGTAAGGTAAACTTCTATTCAAGGAAATATAATTCACAATGTAAAGTATTAAAAATAGAAATTTACTTTAAACAATAAATGTAAAAAATTAAGCAAATGATTATAGATTGCTTTACAAACTGAGATAACAAATACATATTTTTCATTTTCAGTGATTAACTTAATATTGTTCTCATAAGTTCTGTGTGGTGATAATTCTGTCCAAAAAATTATTATATAAGCGTTTCTTCAATCATTCTATTATTTAACTATGTAATTTTTCTATGATAAACTGATTAATTATTGATTTTATTAAATGAAAACTTTATGTTTTTTCTGAGACTATTTCCGATAACTGAATAAGAATGTGAAGTTATTTTATAAATTTTTTATTTTAACCAAATAAACTAGAAGGATAATTCTGCTGCGATTCCCAATGCAAAAATTAATTATTTTTAGTAAATACTGAAAATTAACTTTATGAATAGCAAAATCGATTTGCAATCTATAATAAGATAACATGTTTTGTAACAGTTTTTTAATTTAAATTTAATGAAGTTTGAATTCTATTTGAAGTGCTATTAAACTGAATTTTAAAGCAATAAACACATATAAATGCATTTGCTTAAACTGATTAAAAAGAAACTAAAGTTAAAACAGCGTTTAAAAAGTTTAATAAACATTTGACATCAATTGTACAAATTGATCATTTTTCATGATTTTTTAAACTGTAATTTTAGTTAAAAAAGAAACAGTAATTTATGAACAATTCTCATCTTATACAAAATCTGGAAGCAATCGCTGCTAAGTTTTAGTTCTATTTAGCACTATAATTTTTATACATTTAATTGCTAAAAACAGACTTTAGATATAATATAGACAGTGGATTGAAAAAATGTCCAATTTGCATTTATAACTTATGTGTAAAAGATTTATCAGTTTTTGTTATATATTAATTACTATACTATTATAGTACTTTTAAAACATTCTTACATCTTATTTGTGACTGTAGTCAGTATCTATCCTAGTACAACATCTATTGAAAGTAAAAAAAGTACTGACTGAAATATGACCAATTATTGTATTTATATTTCTCATTGCCGATGGACTGATTAATCGAATTAGGGCATCTTTTAAAATTATTTAATGTTTTTTCAATCTAATTTATTTTTTAAGTTAATTTAAGTTTTATTGATTGAAGTTTACTCAATGGCTCCGCAAACTTGGAAATAAAATCTTTTAATGTTTCTACGATAAAATCTTGAACAGTTGTTAATGTAGTAAAATTAAGCTTTGTAAGAAGAATCACAATTGATGACGTCATTAAAATTATAATAAACAATCTTTTAATTTTTTCATCGTTTTTTCTTTTTAGACTATCTTAAGCTTTTGAGTATTTACAATATTTTTTTCCAGAGAATGTAGATTAATGTATTTAATTTTTACAGAGCTTGTTTTTTATCGAATAAATCTGAGAGTTTTCTACTTATCTCTTGAATTTTAAGGTTTAATTTTCTTTTATCTATCATAATATTTTTTTATTTAATAATTGGAGACGACAAAGCTTTATAATTATTTTAAAATTTTATATTGTGCATCATGTATGATAATAAACATGCAAATGCGATAAGTGACACGTTGTCAAACATTAATTGCGATTTAGTCGACGAAAATACATTCTTTAACGCTCAACAGAATGATTCTTACTGTCTGGACATTATAAGTAAATTAAAACAGAACAGCAGTGTTTACAAAAACATTTATAAGCGATTTAAAGTGGATTCAATGGACAGGCTATTCCACAAACGTAAACACAAGTCAAAGTTTACATCAGATTTTCAAATTGTTGTGCCGAAATCTTAAGTGAACGCAGTGCTTACTGAATATCACGATAATAGCGGACACAATGGGTTCGACAAATGCGAAAAATTAATCAACGATAAATATTGGTGGCAATTTAAGCGATTTGATATTCGATCGTTTATCATCAAATGCATTACATGCCAGTGAACGAAAACGAAAAGTGGACCACAATATGGTAGTGGAAAAATTGCTGAAATTAGTAGCGAACCATTCGACACAATAAACATGGATTGTTTCGGTCCATGTTTGAAGACGAATAGCGGTAACGTTTATGTTGTGACACTGAGTGATCGGTTAACACGTTATTTAATAGCAAAAGCTATTCCCGATCAAAAAGCGGATACGATATTAAAGTTTTTGGAAGAAGTGTCAACAAAACATTCCGTACCGAAAAACATTATAACTGACAGACACGCCACATTTATGGGTATAAAGTTTCAAGATTATTGTACACGTTTAGGCATCCGTCACAAGCCTGTGTCATCATATAACCCATCTGGTGATGGTTGTGTTGAGTCAGCGAATTATCGAGTAATTCAGAAGATGCGAAGTTTTTCGAATGAATACGATAAAGATTGGGACAAGAATTTGGACTTAGCAGTGAGACATATCAATAATCAAATCAATTCGACTACGAAATATCCTCCGTTTTACCTACTGTTTGGTTATGTTTCGAAAAATGCCTTCGAGAGGCGTATACAACTAAATGTCAACAAAGAAGAGATTTTTGACAGCGATAATAGTTTACTCGAAAAAGCGCGCAAAGAAGCAAAAATTAATATATTACAAGCATAGGCCAAATGGGCAGAAATTAAAAATAATAAATCATTAAAACCAACATTTAAAAAATGCGATTTAGTTTGGTTGATCGACAAATCAATTGTTCCGGGTGTGCACATGAAATATCGAGCGCCTTATATCGGTCCGTATGTGATTGCCGAAGTGGTAAACGAAGATAATTACAGAGTGATATCGACGCGAAAAGGCAAAAATCAAATTCGAACTGTTAATTCAAATTTGGTCAAACCATATTTTGGTGACGTTACGAGAAAAGCGAAACATATCATTGACTTAGTCAACAATGGAGAATATTTACGTGATCACGATATAAGTGCGAACAACAATTTAGTTTTTGATGTGAAAGATTATGTGAAGTTTAGATCACAGCAAAAACTTGACAAAGTGCGAAATGAAGAGAAAAATGAATAATTGATTCGCAACAAAGAAAAATTAATAGAAATGGAATTGATAGCGAATAATGAGAGTGCGAATAAATTAATAGTCACAAAACAAAACGAGAATGCGAGGACAAATCTAAAGCGTAAGAGAAATAATAAGTCGAAGCTGATTACTAATAAGAGCGCTAAAACAAAAAATAGTACAGCTGATAACGATAAAACCGTTGTTGAGAAATACAGCAACAAATCAATTAAATGTGAAAAGAAAAACATAACAAAAAATAATAATAACACTATTGTGAGTGTTAATTTGGGTCGCCGTTTGCGTCCGAATACAAAACATATAGATTATATTATGTATTAATTGTTTTAATCAAATACATAAACAATTAAAATTACAGATTTTATTTAATTAATTTTGCATTTTTAATGAATTTATAATTCATGTTTTGACTTTTAACTAATAATCAAATTTAGAGTCTATTTGCTATAAGCATAACTAATTGTTTTTAATAATTTTATATATATGCAAAACAGAATGAGACGAAACTCGTTTGCGGTCTAGATTTTTTAGCATAGAATTTTTTTCAGTAAACACAAACAGCCATAAACAAGAATTTATATCTAATCCTTTCAAAACAATAGTCATTGATTCGTTCATGAATTTTCACTAATATTCTTTGATCGCATTGCGACAAATTTTTTACGTGTAATAACCACACACGTAGGCAAAGATGCGACAATTTTTCATGTTTTCACACATTACATATTTTTCATAACCCAAACAGAAACCAATCACAATAATAGTTTTATTAGTCCGCAAACCAAAGATAAGATCCGTCTCGAAGTGTAAGCCAATGAATTAATTTATAATTTTTATATATAACTAGTCTTAAGCGAGAGTTTTCTCTCAATGTGATGCTCTCAAGACAATTTTATTTTCTATTTATATTTTAAAATATTTAAATTAAAATTTAACGTAAAAGTTTTATAAACAAGAAGTTTTCTTTACATTACGTCATAACTGTATCGAGTATCGATGTCGGAACGATCTGCTGATAAATTGATTATAACGCGCGTAATTGATAGTTTGGGTCGCGTTACGTACAACAGTCGTAAAAAGACAACAGACGATAACAATAATTTTATAAGTTCAGTGAGTGCGACAACAGATATTAATTTAGTGAGTGCGGCAACAAATAAGTTGGTTGAGAATATAAATCTCCCAAAAACAAGTGCGAATAGTGGATACGAGTTAGTCGCGAGTAATAGTGTATCACAACAAATACCGCTTGATTTGACTGTCAAAAAGAGTGGTGGTTTCTGTATTTAAAATTTATAAAAAAAGTAATGGCGGAAAGCAGTCAAGCAACGATTGCTTCATAACAGACGACATGTGATGATCGAATTTCGCTTACATTATGGGAAGAGGCGTCTAAAGATTGGATTAGAATTTATTTCCCGAAGAGAGAGATTAAAGCTATAATCGATTATCACCTCGAAACTGAAGAGCATTATCGCGAACATGGTGTTGTGATCCCCGATAACAAAATTTATTATGAGAGCGAAGCCGACGAGTTTTTGAATTTAATGCGAAAGTTTCGCGGGATTCGCAATGTTTATTATTATATGGTCAGCGTTAAACAAGATATTAATGTTTTTCAGGACGGGATGTGGCAATATTTGGAAAATTTGATTGAGGAAAGCAACGTGTTTGCGGTTAAACAAAACAATGTCGATTTGTTATTCAACTATGATTGTACGGCACTGTTGTAACACGATTTGATTGTGCCTTTCGTCCCTAAAATAATAATAGCAGAGTTGGGTGACATTTCAACAATGGGTCAAAAGTTGTCATACGGAGCGATTCGACAATATAATACAGCATTTAAATTGACAAATGTAAAGTTGTATAAGTTATTGTTGGAGGCCGTAAATTACTTGAAATCGGTTAACGAAAATGATTACTTATACACGGTTTCGATTGTATTTAAATTTGATTTGTTGGGTAAATATGCAGTTTTTGGCGAAATTAGTTATACCGATACTGATAAGAAACAACATGGGCTCACTATTTACTCAACCGAATACTATGCGATACGTTCAATGGAAATGGCAGCCGTT
>JAQIXJ010004200.1:0-11228 GCA_034700185.1 Phthiracarus laevigatus | reverse complement strand
ATTCTCGTTTCCACTGCCATAAGAATAGTGGTGACGTTCTTTTAAAATTATTTGATTAAATAAACCGTAAACGAAAACTGTTAAAACTTAAAACAAAAGTTATATCGCGCAACAGAATTCAGTTAATTATGTTTTTAAACTCTTAATTATTTTAGAATATATCAAATGTTTATTGTTAGGTTTAACTTTTACAACAATACTGCCGGTAATCTATATAACGTCCCATTTTAAATATTGCAAAATTTGATGATCAAATGGCACTGACTTTTGTATTTATCTGAGTATTAGGTTAGGTTTTGGTTTAAGTTTTATACATTTTAAAGTCTTTATATGTTATTAACTAACGAACTTATAGTATTAGTGAAATTATTTTATAAGAGCATGAGTTTATTGTTAGTCTTTTAAAAAAAAAATTTTTAACATCAATACTCACCTTATAGAAAAGTTCCACCGGATTGATTTTTACCGCTAAACATCGCTATTATTTAGTGTTATCATTAAAATTAATGCAAAAAAACTAGTTTTTAATTTGATTATTTATTGAATATAATGAATAATTGAACTGTTTGTGTATTAATTAATTAGAAAAATTTGTGTTTCGAATTATTGTAAATTTATGTCATCTTTCTTTTTCTAGCAATTATAACAATTAATAATAACTAATATAATATATATAATAACTAAGTGAACGAAAACTCAATTTATTGCAATATATACGCATCATTTGTTAGATTAACTCTATTTTGAATTTGTCAATGTGTTTATGATGAATTTAGTATAAATGTTGATATTTAGGGAGAAAATGTATGATTTAAAAATAATATTTTTATTGATTATAAAATTGTCAAAACAATAGTGTACTCTTCATGAATCATACTAATATATTGTTATAACAAAGTTAAAATAAATTTTATAAATCCGTTTTTAATACATTAATTTGTTAATATTAATACACGAAAAAATTAAAATTTTTTATCAATAATGCGTAAAATTAATGACATAATAAGAAATAACTAAAACATACGTTTAATAAAGAGTCATTGATGATCGCGATTAATAATATTTTTTAACGAAATATTTAATACCATTAGCTTAAATTTCATAGCAATTAACAGCAGATGTTTTTCTGCTAATAATTGCTCGCAACAAATTTATGTGAAGCGTTCTTAATTTATTCGTTTTATAACAACAATTAAAATGAGGAAATATCTTTCGATTAGTTAAGAATACGTCATTTAATTTATATATAAGTGATCCATCGATATATTTGTATATATCGAAATTACCGAATGGACACTCAAATAACGAATTAATAGTAATGAATTGCTTTATAATGCATTTCATTTCGGCATATGTGTGCAAAATTTTGATATTCATTTTACTTTCTTCATTAGTATATTTGTAAATTTGGTCAAAATTACTCAAATTATATTTAAGTTTATACTTACAGTAAATAATACTAATAATGAATGAATGATAAAAAGGTATATAATCAATAACTTTGCTATTCATTATCCAATAATTTATAATTATTATTATAAATACCCAAAATTTAATTTCATTTTCAGTTAAATCCAAATTATCGGTTATTAATGATTCCGATAAACAGTTTACAAAATGTTCATTCAAACCAACTAATTTTAAAACAAATAATCTTCTTTGACTGAGGTCTGTATCTCTCAGTTGATTCAGCGTTGGAATTTCTTGGCCATCAAAGAAATATTGATTTGGGATAATTTTATTCTCACAAATATCATAACCTTTGCGCGAATAAACGGTGATTGGATTAGGCTTTTGATTAGTTAAACGCATTAATGTGCACATCATTTCCCAAAGTTTATTGCAACACTCGAAACTTGACGGCATAGAAAAGTCTTCGATTTGTGGTTTGAGGATAATTAGTGATTTTGTATAGATAGCCATTAGAAGAGAGCTCGATATTTTCATTGTATGAAATTCGTAGAGAAACCATTTCGGTAGACATGAAACCGCTTTATCGTAAAACATTAAATCAAAATTTACGATATCATCTCTATTATCTTCAAAACAGATTAGTTCTAATAAATAGCTATAATTATCGCTCAATTCATAGCTTTTTATTGATTTTCGAAAACTATTGTAAAGGTTTAGTTCATTTCGTTGTTTTAAATACTTATATATATCACTTATAGCATGCGATTCATTGATTTTCGATCGCAACCATCGAATTAGAGTATACATGCGTTCGTGATATTTGTTAACGTAATTTAAATTACCATTAATATTAATGGTTTCCTTATAATCTGTAATATTATCGATGAATTCTTCAAATACCTCACTATTCGTATAATCATTTCCTAAAACAGAACCAAAAACGGCAAACATTTCTCGCTTTAAGTTTAAAATTCTAGTAAATTCTGTTCGTTTATATATTTTACATTCAATATAATTGAGATTCGATTTAAACGATTTTTTCCAATCAAAATATTTGCATGATATTACGCCACAATTAATATCCATTAATAAAAAATCTCCGTCGTTTGACAGTAATGGGCAGTTAAGATAATTGGCAACTTTTGCCACATGAATGTCAGCATCAAATGTTGACTGAAAGTAATCTTTGAGTTTCATGTCTCGCATCACTTCTATAAACGTTTCGTTTACAAGAAGTGGCAGTACATACACTTTATCGAAATCATTGGTTTGGTTAAACCGTTTCACATCTTCATGCTTTTCCAAGTATTTTTGATATCTGTTTGGCAATAAATCGATGGGAAAAGTGCCATCAAATATGATAACTGGATCAATATTGCACTGTTTTAACGTATGAAAAAAGTTTCTAACAATAGTAGCAAATGTGTGGTAATCGCCGCCATATTTGAGAATTGTATTTTCTTCGAAGAGGTATTTCTCAAAATTGCTTCCATCGATAACTAGTCGAGTATTTTTCAATTCATAATTATTTCTTAAACCATCGATTTTGTCAACAAAACTGTTGAGACTTCTGATTCCCATTTTTATTTACGCGGTTTGCACGTTAACAATTGATGTTAAATTTTTCGTATTATTAATCAAAATTGATATTTTATCTCTATGTGGCAATTTGGAGTGTTTTATCTGATCTTTAGTTTGATTTATTAGTTTTCAGGCTAATTTAATAATCTCCAAACTTATCATACATAATTCAATACACATAAAAATATATGCACTATATTATTGCATGTCGTCAAATATATAAAACTTAATAAAGTTTAATTTATCTATTCTTTACTAAACATAACAAACTGAATTATGTTGTTATAACAAATTATTTATATGATTAGCTGTTTATATTAATTGTAATGAAAACTGTCGATTAATTACTTCAGTTGTTTATTTAATAGTTTACATAATAAATGATATTAAAAAAGAGTGTAATATAACATTAGTCATATATATTATTCTGTGTTTTAAATACTTAAACAAATAGCAGACAGCAATACAATTTTTAGTAATAT
Source organism: Phthiracarus laevigatus (assembly GCA_034700185.1). NCBI lineage: Eukaryota > Metazoa > Arthropoda > Arachnida > Sarcoptiformes > Phthiracaridae > Phthiracarus > Phthiracarus laevigatus. The sequence goes on along the minus strand of JAQIXJ010004200.1, from coordinate 7,752 downwards.
TATATTACCAGTGTGTCCCAAAGAGTGTCAGGGTAGGGTTACTTTCGCACTATTCAAAATTTAAATTTCTTTAAACTACTCTGATTTAAAGGACAATTTTTCTGCCATCAGACAAAAAATATTAAAGATTCATTCAATTATTTATTTTCATTTTTAGGTAGCTGCAATTTTTTAAGAATTATTGCGTGGAAGCGAAACCAACCTTAGCCTTTTTGGGACACCCTGTTATATTAGTGATTATAAAATTATTTCTCTAAAGTAAACCGTTTAAATACTTAAGTATTGAATAGCTTTATTAAAATCATGAGGCGGCTTCTCTCAAGTTTCTACAGTATTTACTGATAATGCTAATCGGTGACATTTTGGCGTCTAACCGTTAGTAAAACAATGCAAATCACTAATATGTATTATTTTTTTACTTGATTTGCACTTGTTATGGATGTGTAGAGATGTTCATTACCGGTTATAAGACCAGTGGTGACCGGTAATGATCGCCGTTTTCAAAAATATTTACCGTCGAATTGCACTTAATATCGATAATTACCGGAATAATTTAATTCAAACTTAAAAATTGCTTATGAATACATGCTTTTTTATAAGCTTCATTTTGCAATACAATTAAATTATTTGGTTATGATTAAACTTTAAAAAATGTATCTAAAAGCTAACTAACTGAAGAATATATCAAAAATTTCACGATAGTTGGATAACTCTAATTGATTATTAAATACTAGAAAATTGAAAAAAGAAATAAAATAAATTATTTTTCGCTATAAAAATAAGTTAAAACTCAAATTTAATTAAATAAAAAAAATCAAAATAAAATTTGTGAACATATTTTTATAAAATTTTATATAAACCCGGTTATGACCACCGATTTTAATTATTTTTTACCGGTAATCTTAATAATACCGGTCGTGACCGTCGATTTATATTTTTTATCGTGACCGGTAATGAACATTATGTGTTACTACGGATGTGTTATTTGATCCACTTATTCATAGAAATGTTTGGGATATGCCACGCCAAGTTTGCTACTTTTCTTGACATTTGTGTGGACTAGTCTGGCGCCTACGTAAACGTTTATAGTATAAACGTTTATACTGTGCGGTTTTATCAATCAATTACTGATACTATATATTAAATATATTGTCTACAGGTTCTGTAAACTGAACAAAGAAAAATAGATTCAATTTGTTACTAATGAAAATAAACAATTTTCTAACGGTGTTACAATCATCCCATCTTAAACAGCTATTTAATGCCCAATTTTTTTTAACGAGTTAATGAAACACTTCGTTATGAAATATTATAGCGTATAATAAAAATTGTAAAAAAATTTGGCGAAACGTATGGGTAAGTCGGCATAAATAATAGTTAATCGAAGCTATTTAATTGAGAGTTTAGCTGAAGATAATTTATGTTTGTAACAGACTAGAGTTTATGCTCCAAAATCTATTAGACATACAGCAATCGCTTTACGACATATTCTTGTGAAATATTTAGTATTAATTTGAAATGTTTTATTTTTTATTTACCATTCAATTCTTAACAATTATTGTTTGTTGCTTTGAATTTGTTTCTTTAATGAATTTTATTGATTTTATAATAAAAGATTTTAGTATTTGAAACATTAACTATATGTTAGCGCAAACAAATCCAAAGAAATTTGAATAATTAATAACAACTATTAAATTGTAATGTGTGTCTAAACGAGAGGTGTACAATTAATTTATTAGGATGAACAATTCAGTCAAATCTAACATAACTATATAATTAATTGAATGTTTATTTAATAGAACATAATGTCATAACCTAATCTTCATTAAACTAAAACGTTCAAAGATTGTAATGCACAGATTAAACTAATCTTTTGATCAAATAATCAACAATCCTTATTACATATTAAAATATTCATCTCCTTTTCTCTGACAAGTTCCCCTAAAATACAAACTTAAGCTATTTTCACTAAATTCACCCAACAATATTAAACAAAAGTCGATGACAGTCAAAAGTCGTAATAAACAGCGGTTTCAGAATGTACTCAAACTGATTTAGAAACTTCTCGAATGAAAGTTTGAAAACCGGTAGTCTTTCAGTAACTTCTCAAACGCGTTCAGTAACAAATCGAACGCACAACTCAACCCCTTTCAGTAACTATACAAACGATTTCAGTAACTACACAAACGTGTGTTATTGTTGACATTTTATTTTGTGCAATTAACTAAAATTTTATTAAATTATAATAAATATGTGAGAAAACGTTGCACTTAAACGTTTTCAAAAGAAAATATCGAATGAAGTAAGGGAAGAAATTATCGACAGAATCGAAAATAAAAGGATGTTGCTTTAATTATTTCTCAATTATGGAGAAATACATCGGCCGTTGCAATAAAAGAGAAATAATTGAAAATTAAAATTATTAACGTTTTCACATTTGTAACAGTTGTTTAAATTTTTAATGTAAAATACAATAAATTCGTTTGTTCCACTAGTTACTGAAAGCGTTTGTATAGTTACTGAAAGGGGTTGAGTCGTTATTGAATACGTTCGATTTGTTACTGAATGCGTTTGAGAAGTTACTGAAAGACTAGCGGTTTTCAAACTTTCATTCGAAAAGTTTCTAAATCAGTTTGAGATCATTCTGAAACCACTGTAAATACTGTTTTATAGCGCGTGAAATTAGCCTGAAGTTTAACAATAAAACAAAATGACAGTAAATATAAACAATATAATATGTTATACGGGCATATTATATTCACGCGAAGTGGGTTTCTAACTAGTATTAGAAGATAAGGGTTTATAAGAAACATCGTTTATACTCTACTATTGTTAAATATCATATGCATAATAATTTACGGTCTAATGTAATTCAAAACAATAAAAATTTATTTTATTGAAAATTCAAATACTGATCTGCCGACAGATAGATAATTTTGATCTAACGATTGCCAAATTTTTATCATAAATAAAATTTGCCGCTTCAAGAACTGAATGCGCAAACTTTGAATTTGGATAACATTAAAAATTCAAATATAATTTAATTAAATAATCATTATATTTCAGATCATTAGTAAATAATTTAATAAAATCATGAGTTGAAAACCCATGACATCGAAACTACATAAGCAACATAATAGTGTCCGCAAGTAATACATGTTAAGCATTAAGAGGTATGTTATAGAATTTCCAGCCAAATGGAAAGCAATTATACATAAATGATAATAATTCTTTATGTAAGGGTGGTAGTCCGTAAAAGTCAAAGTACACTCCAGAATTTTTTTAAATCGCGACTGAGTGCGCACCAGTTTTGTTCGAAGAGTCGGTGTTTACAATCATAAATGAGTTGTTTTTAATTGACTTAGGCAAAGTATTTCTTTATAAAAACCTTTCAAATTTTAATTTGTTGTTTGTAACAGAGTCCACTTAATGATAGTCAGTAAACTCCTGCTTGTCTTCTAATATATTAATTTGGTTATCAAATTCGCTTAAAAATTAAAGCATTAAGAGTTTTTTTCGTTGATTTTAAAAACTTAATTTCCATTCTTAGCACATCTTGTTTAGGCTGGTTAACAAAACCGGATGTATAAAACCTTTTAAACCTGTTTGGGCATATAATTTAGATCTCCGGTTGTATTTTGAGCTGTTTTTTTTGCTTGACGCTTTGCAGAGCTTAGTATAATGTTTCCCATTACAGCGTTTGTTGCAACTCCAATACCAGTATTTAATGCCTGTTTACCTAAATAGCTAAATAAAAGCATGACTTTGCTTCTTTATAAGTCTCCTAAAAAACCTCTACCCTTTTGATAACGTATTCCTTGAAATCCATTAAATCCATTACCAGCTTGATTAAAAATAATATTTAATAGTATATTCCATTTTTTATTTTCTAAAATGTAACATTAAACTCGTTTTTCCAGAAGAATCATTTATTGGATTATTATAATCGTTTTTAATTTCAATTTCGATTGCGTCTATTTCATTAAATAATAAAGGAATGTAATATGGTGTGTGATTCTGTAAACAATCTTGATCACCAAACTTTTTGTCATTTGGTGTTTCTACTTCACGCAAAATTAGGCATATGTATTTCCTACTGAAATACGTTCGATTAAATTTGTGTAAACAAATAGAGAGTAAATTGTAGACTCAAGTTATATTTCTGTGAATCCAGTAAATTCTATTTAGCTGTTAATGCTTATATCTTTTTTTGCTCTGGCGAATAATATAGCTAATTTGATGGAATGTTAGTAAGACTTAATTCTCTCTTTAATGAGTCAAGCAATCCTAAAATATTATTGAGGAACATTGAAAACTAGGGCAAAAAAGATATTCGCTTCAGCATTGTTTGTTGTTTTTGTGCTAATAATACCGATTTGAATTAAAATTTTGTTATGTATGTTGTCATATGACAAAACACACGGCTTGAGAATATAAGCTTTGCTGTCTATATTAGCTTCGAAAAATAATGAAATATTCTTCAATCTAAAATTTATTTCACTAATTAATTTTTCATTATCGTAATACCCTGCTTTAAGACTTGTGTTTGATTTATTATACCCGTCTTGAGCAATAAAACAAGATCGATACGGTCATAATATCTGACTTTGTAAATTTATTTTCAGTAATTTTATGGTCGCTCGCTCACTCCTTTCGCTCGCTTACCGTTTCAAAAATTCATAATTTATAATATACCAGCTCCGTTAGCGGCAGATGCCACTTAAGCTTTGAATTTTATTTAGTTAATTTAACATTAACTTTGACTTTAAACCTGCGTTTTTATCCATTATGGGCCTAAAATTCACTTAAAAACCGCCAAGTTCTGGCAGATGCCACAAAATTTTCAACTTTAGTTTAGGCTATATCTGTCAAGGTTTGCCTGTTTTAACCTAATTTTTATTTATTTTGAGACTTAAAGTTCCTTTTTTACAGCTAATAGAGGCAGGTGCATCTCATTTTATTTCGAATTATGGACATTTTTGCATAATGATGCCCATTTTTCCTGTATTTTAGCCTTTTCTGTCATTTTGAAACTAGAAATCACTTTTTAAGGCAAATAACGGCAGATGCCACTTTAGATAAAATATTTTTGCCATTTATTTGCCTATTTTGACCATTTATTGACACATTTAATACCAATTTTGAAAACACTTTTGTTCATATGACACTATTTAGTGACCTTATTAACCTAAAAATCTTTTAATTAACATAAAATATCGTTAAGTTCTTTTAATTAGAATAAGAAATTTGTAAAATCACTTTATTAAAGTAAAGATCAAAATCCCTTAATTAGAAAAAGAGTGCTGACAGATGGTCGGACAGACAGATGGACAAACAGACGGACAGACAAACGAACAGAGATACCCAAATCCATATATCTGTCAAAATCAGTTAAAACAAGAACGGCACATTCATAGATAGCTCACTTTTTAAAGGTTAATGCATTCAAGTGTGATAAATAAAACTGATTTAAAGATCTCAAAGCCCTGTATTAATATAAGAAGTTAGTTAAATCTTTTGTCAATATGAGACTGCGAACACCGGGACGGACAGACAGACAGACAGACAATGTCAAATCCATAAGCTCGCCTTTTTTTAAAAAAGTGAGCTAAAAATATCAATATAATACCAGCTTTTACTAGGGCTAATCTCTGTAAGTCCGCACTGCCACGTGTTGTTAAGCGAATTCTTTTTAGCTAAGAGCGTGATGAATATTCCAAAAGAGTTTGACACTTGATCTGAGTATGTACGAAGAACGTTACATTCAAGTTTAACAAAAAACTCTTCGTTTTGCATTTCTAATTTTGAAAATAGATATAAACAATCAAACAGTAGCAAAAGAACACATAAACCGTTATTTCTTTTTTAAACTTTAATAATGTCGTTTGAAATTGTTTTAAATTTTGAAAGTTAAAATAGTTGGACAAATGGAAGTGGAATTGGAAAAAGTAATGGTAATTGTTGCTGTGTTTATAGGTGTGGTTAGTGGTGTAAGTGTGGATTCGCTTATAGTAACAGGATCTGTTTTGGTTGATTGGCTTTCGTTTGTTTTACTAATAAAATAAAAATTGCATTAAAAATTAATTTTTAACTTGTTTATAGTTATTTCAAAAAAATGTAATCTTTTATTAGAGTCTGTGGTTTTTTGAATGCAGTACATCTACTTTACATTCCCAATCATATAAGCTTAAATCTTTTCGTAATTTGTTAATTACAATCGGTTGTACTGATTCTCTTGGTTGGTCTAAGCTTTGTAGAGATGTTGCCGAATTTTTATATTTTTCGGATTTGCTAGATTTCCAAATCAATTAAGTGTTGCCGTTGGTCTCGAATTTAATAAGTACTTGTTCGTCATTATCTTATTATTATTATAAATTTTAATACCAAGATACCGATTTTGACTATTTTTCCTATGTGCAAAGAATTAGAAAAACTGTTTCGAAGATAACTGATTCAGCCAGTTCTTGAGCCTAGTTGCCCACCCCATCGAGTAATCCCACATTTATGACGAATGATATATAGACGAAGAGTATCGTAATTTTTGTATTAAGCTTTTTCACATTAAGCTTTTTCACGAGACACACCGTATTAACTCGAATCAATTCAAAGTTTTAATTGTTGGACAGCTTAATGTTAAAAAGCTTAATGCAAAAATTACGTTAGTTATTACCCGGACCCCACCCGAGCAGTCAGGAATCCACCCGCCCAAGCCGGCAAATTAATTTTGACCACTCCTGATTTAGAGGGTGCCTTCCACATCTAAATCCCCTTACTCGACCTATTTTTCGAGCTAAATCCATCGATATATGTGTCGAGGGGATTTGGCACACAGAGAAGGCGCCTATAATGGTTTTCACAAATAAATAGACAGACAAATTTTATTATTTATATTAAGTGATGATTTTAATATATTTTAAATTAATTTGCACGACTAAAATAATTTAAAACTTTTTAACATTTTCTTATAATGATGGAAAAAAGAGAATCACTAAAAATTCTAAAGCAAAATCGAAACAATAAAATCTAAATTTTTCCATTAAATATAATTTTTAGATAACTAAATTGATTTACTAGAAAGAAGAAAGTTATGTAAGCAGAAAATTTATAAGTAGAAAAATTATAAGTAGAATGATTTTAATTATAAAAATTATACAACGACTAAATATGTTTTAAAATTTAAATGTTTTAACTTAGAAATGAGAAATAAACAGTTTTACTAATAATTTTTATTACTATTTTCAGATGGTTTAACTAATAATATTGTAACTATATTCATTAACATGCACTTCATTAACATGAACTTCTATATAAATGAATAATCGCGCTTTCGAAAAACATAAAGTCTAGACAAATTTAAACTTAAATAAAAAGAAGTAAGTAGTATGGTAAGAACTCGGTCCAAAGCCTATTAGCGCAACAAAATCCAAAATGGATTTTTATGTTAATTCATCGATAAAACACATTGATTAATTGTTTAATGGATTTAATTAGGAGTATTTGTAATATTATGGACATAAATTACGTCGCAAAATTCAAATTTCTAGAAAAATGAAGTTATTTTCCTATTTTTTTGTTGCAAATGTTTCTTCTTTTGTTTTAATTATTTTAATTACATAAATTAAATAAAAATTATTTATTTCATTAATTTTAACTAAATTTTAATGAAAAAACAATTTTGTTATCTTTATTCGTTTAGAAGAAATTAATTATTTTAGTTAAAACGTTTTTTAATTATTGAGCGCTCCCTGTTGA
>JAQIXJ010004199.1:0-11229 GCA_034700185.1 Phthiracarus laevigatus | reverse complement strand
ATGGGCGCGCCTCGATCTACGGCTGTCTGGTAAGGACTACGCCGTACTGATGAGACCAAAAGAGGTCGAAATCGAGAGTTTTTAACCGTTCTTGAACGGGTTTTTTACTAGTTATTATTAATTGAAAAAAATTTTGATTTTTAAATTTCTAAACAAATACGGGGTTTACAAGTTTTAATGTATATCAATTAAGAATATTATTTTAAACTTATAAAAAAAATTCTTAAACAACTAAAACTATTGTTTCTGATTATTGTTGTTACAATAGCATTAATGATTGTTGTTATTATAATATTTTTAGTTTATTATCTGCATACGTTTTTTACATTATGTAACAATAATTATTAATTGCATATATCACCTAATGATTATGCAAACCTTTAAAAATCTTACAATAATTAAAAAATTAAGGAAAGCGAAAATTGTTAATTTAAAAACATTAATGCATAAATTTACTTCAACAAAGTATTAACTTAATTATTATTAATGATCAAATGAGCACAGCCACAAAGGTTATTTTAATAAGTTCTTTAATTATTTATAAATTTCACAATAAAAAATAACTGTAAAAGTTTTAATACAAAATCTGTTTCCAAAATATTATTAAATGAATAAATTTTTACTAATTTTAGAGGAATGTCGTACATTTATAAATTTGTAACAACACTTTTCTAATATGTTTATGGTTTGTGAGCTATTAGCAACTCTAAAACAACATTAACTAGAATAAAATGTATAAGCATAGCATAATTTGAAATTAAACACATAATTTTATTCATATTAAAATATAAAGTTTTTACTATCACGACATTTTATTAGTTGTCAAACATAAAAAACCCACTTAAGTAAACTTATATCATTTAAAGAAAAAACAAACTAGTTAATAAAACGAACAAATTTTTTGAACTTGTAGCATTCGACTTGTTTAATAAGTTTTCTTGTTTAATTTATTACTAAATATTATTAGGAAAAATTAATTATATTTCTAGTGTCAAAATTTAAATTTTTGATTATATTTTTAATACCACGGAGCTAATATGAGAGATGAAGGAATTTTTATCCTATATAATCCCAACCATTATGTTGAATTAAACCGGTAAGAACAATGTACATTCACTTGGAGCCAATTGACGAACCACTTGCACTGTGAATTTAATGGTAGAAATAACCTTTGTTGAAAAGCATTGTGATATGAAAAATGTTTAAAAACTAGCAATTTAATTAGGAATACCAACAATTTTCTTCACGTTCTCGACAGCTGAAACTCGACGGAAAGAATTTCTTGTTATCCTGATGAAAACTGTTCGAAATGAAAAAAAAATAAGAAGAAACAAATGAGTTAGACTACAAAAAAAATGTGATTTAAAGATCCGGAAACCTGTTTGCACTATTTTGATCAACCTACTCATGAACTTTATCAAGTTTTATAACACCCAAAATTGCAATTTAGTGGTAATTCCATATCGAATAAGTACGCTCGCGTACACTGTCTATTATGGTTGAACAATGCAGCCGTTCATAATTAAGATCCAAACTCTATTAATGCCAGTTTAAAATTTATAGACAAATATATTACAACAATTAGTAAAATTATGAGTCAACTGTCCAAATGCAATCACATGGGCATTCAAAATCATGTTTAAAGTTTAAAGGAGATAAGTTTCTTTGGGGGGTTTGGTTTTCCACAAATGCCAATGCCTTTAACTTTATTACCTGAATCAATCTTTTGCGACTACAATGAAAAGTATGAAAACATTTACTATAATAAACAACAAACGCTGAATGACCTGAAAAAACGACAAACAAAATAGACAAAAAAATTTAGCTTGTGAACCTACGATAACTTTTTGCAACCTTTAAAAATAATGTACCAAAAGAATATGTATACAGGATTCGAAGACTTATTTAAAATCCAAAATGTTTTCTTAAGTGAATTAAAAAACATTCGTGTCAACTTGTAAAACGAAAAAAATACTTAAACTTTATAGAGCCAATATTGTATCATTATACAGTCTCAATCCTTACAGTTTCGTGCAATATATACAAACAGAGGCATGTGCAAACTTTTAAGATAGGCAGTAGGAGAGGTAAAAGCTGGTAACTTCAGTATTATAAATAGATTTAATATAATTGGCGATAGGTATCTTGTGTCAACAGAAAGATCAGCACAGTAAGCATTCTACCATCTCATATCAATGGATCTATCGTGTTGTAGTCGTATTCATGTCTTTATCAATAAGTGTAAACCAAAATAGTGAACAAAGTTGGTTAAATCTGAAAAAAAGTTAACCGAGACTCACAGTTTCTTGACCATAAATAAGACTTAGACTATTATTCGCTACGACATGATTCATTGCAAAAATTGAAATTAACAGAGTTTTGCTTAAGTTAAAATCGATATCTGAAAAGTCAAAATAAGAATATTTAACCGAATTAAAGTCAAAATCAATATCAATTGGAAGAATAAGAATAAAATGACGAACTTTTTTTAATAAAAGATAATTATGAATATTTAGAAAAAAAACTAAACCCCATACTTATACGATATAAAAGATACAACATTAAAACTGATAAAGATAACTGTTACCGAGAACAGGGTATTTGGTACAAACAGAAACGTCATGAACTTAATCTCTTCATTGGTTTGTTTCCCAATTTCCCAAAAGTACAGTGCTCTAAATGATGGCTTTAATGCAAATAAATTTCATAACTCCAATCTGGCAAATACTTAACGTATTTTGAACTTTTTAAGAAATGGATACAAAATATGGCATCTATGTTAAAATTAGCATTACATGTGGCCTTTCAATGTTCTGTTATACAAACTCATCTTTAAAGTCGCGCAATTAATGTCCGTTTGTTAGAAACTTGTCAGATATTTCTATTTAAACAATTTATTCATTTACAATTTTCTGATTTTTGTTTATAATAATCTATTTTCCAACATAACTTAGCTATAGAAACTGGCATGCTTCACAGAAAGGTGGTATTAAAATTAATTCCTGATAAAACTGTTATTTGGTGCAAAGCCGTAACGTTATCATAAATAACAGTTTTTGGTCCGAAATATTTAAATGTGCGTAATAAGTAATTTTTTTGTGTATCAATGAAAATGTGTCAGGTTCCAAAACTGTTGTTTTAGCTCAACGTGTATTAACATCAAGTTTTATTATATGAGAATTCTGACATCATCTAATTTACAATCATTAGGTTTCGCTAGCTTAAGAGGACAAATATATGGTAAACTTATATTAAAAATATCCTACAGTTTCTCATCAACTAATCCTGCATTCCAACGTTTCCCGTTTCTTACAAGTATATCGTTTGTCAATAAAAGACGTTCTGATAAAATAGAATGAACATGATAAGCTTTAGGAGTTATTGTCTCTAGAGCTATTATAGATTAAGCGAAGAAGCTGCTTTCTATACTATAAAGTTTGAAATCTTTTTGTCCATTTCTATTTAGTTTTGTTGATATTTACTAAATTTTTGACTAAATTAAGCAAAATGAAGTAAATTTAAATAGTTAAATTTAAATAGTTAAATTTAAATAGCAAAGTCAGATATTATGACCGCTTCGATCTTGTTTTACTTATATCGATTCCATATGAATTAAACTTTGTTTTGATTCTCATTAAGCAAATTAAGTAATTATAACTTCATTTTCAACAATTCTGATTGTCCATTTAATAAAATATCGATTTATAATTAATTGCTAACTATTTTCTTTATCAAAAGTATTATCATTTGTCCAGAATTTAAATGCACTTTAGCTAATGATCTAAGAAATGATATTTTATTAAGTTAAGCATAATAAATAAAAAATTTTAATCTATAAATGTGTATGTAGTTTTAAGAAAAAAACATTTTCAATTCACAAAAATTTTAAAATTTTATTTCTTTGAATTTTTCAACTGATGTACAACATGTTGTAACATATATCTTTATTTTAAATAAGAGTCTTTAAGAATAGTTTTTATCACTGATTCTTTTTCAAACAAATGTTAAAACATTAGTTTTTGATAGTTATCGCACAAATGAAGCTTATATCTGGGAGAGAATTATGTTACAAATAATGAGTTAAGAGAATTCAAAAATAAGATTTTAACTTTGAACATTTAAAAATTCTTTTGAAGTTTTGCTTCAGAAAAAAAACCATCAGAAAATAAATATACTAAGGAAATTAAAATAATCTAATATACTGATTCAAAACATTACTGTTTATTTAATAAAGGATGTTTTGTTACTTTTTTTGTTCTATATACAAACTTTACAAAAATTTCGAAAATTTTTTGAGATAAGAAACAGAAACATAAGAAAATCAATTCCGTGGCCGCTCGTAATAGCATCATGTACCACAAGAGACTAGATAACTACAGTGGTAAGCTTTTTTGTGTTCATATATACGCACAGAAAGTTTGCGTTTTATATTTCCACTGAAGGACATTTATTATATTTAATAATATAAAGAACGTGGTTTTTATTTTCATTACACTTATAATTTGAATTAAAATTTAAATTAAAGTTTTTCCCTCTTTTAATTACAACATTTTAGTCAAATCTTTTGAATAAAGTTCTAAGTATTTCACTAATCATTTGTTTATAAGGATTAGAAACTAGATTTTTGATTTATTAAGAGTAAGTGACAGAAATTTTATTACTTTTTATTTTATGCATAGTAGAGTTTATTAAATTTTTAGGTTAAGTATTTAGAGTAAAATATCTCATGTAAATTTTAGTTCATCGTTAGTAACTTTTTGAGGAACAATATTTAAACGCTATGTTAATAATACATATTTGAATAATTTATATTTAAAGTAGATAATTGATTTTTTATTGGATAGTGAATGATTAAACTTAAAATTAAAAGTTGATAGTTTGAACAGCAAGCGTGTTATTAATAATCAATCGTAATCAAAATGAACAGCAATTAACCTATATAAGTGCAATACAGAAAATTTATTAAGTGATGTTCCAGAGAACTGAATGATTCGAGACATCAAATGTTTTGCGCTGTTATACAAATTTTCAATGTAAAAATATAAGTTATTGTCCTTATATTAGCATTGTATACGCTATGATAACTTTAGTCTCGCTAAGCCTTGTATACAACTAGATGGCGCTGGAATACATTTCATTTTCAAAAACCGAGTGACTATCCATAGATATTAAAAACTCAAAGATACAGTCAAACTCTGATATTAAAAACTGAAAATATTAAAATTAAATATTAAAAAATTGATTATTTGTGTTTGTAATACCGCCTAAGATCAAATCCCGAGGGCATATTTGTTAACCCTTTAACACTTACCATTGTTTAACACTATTGCTATTGTAATATCATCCATTCCCATTTCATTACTCACGCTATACTAGCTTTTTTAATGCACTGTTAAAGCATTAGCATTATATTTCTAATTAAAAAGTTCAAGCATTTTATAGCTTTGTTTATGCTATGGTTATAGTTTTTAGTTCAAATGTTTATTCTAGAATGTTTCATCATTTTCGAGGTATTGCCACATACCGCATTGAAAAACATAGACATTTTGTTTAATTCAGACCATATAATAATACATGTTTGTACTTTCACGAAACTTTCGCATCAAATTCGAGTATTCATCGGCTTAGCTCTCATTATAAAGTTTGTTTTCAGAAAACACAGTGCCATGACAGCGATAAGAATCTTCTACTTCGAATTTATAATCCACAAATGGGTTTATTTTTCCATTAGGGCGATATAAACGGATCCAATCTTTTACACAAATATTTGTCCTTAGTAACTTCTAATCCGTTTTTTAACAAAAAACTTCTTTCTTAATCCTTAAATTAACATAAGAGTTCTGTATAATTCAGTTATTTAACTTAATGGAATCCCTTAATGAACATTTGTTTACTGGCAGACAGACAGACAAAAAGACGGACAGAAGAACACATCCATATTCATTTATCTGTTTCTTTAATTCACATAATAAAAGATAATAAAAACTAATTATACAATAGTTAGTATTGCGTTAGATTCATAATAAATACTTTACTTAGTATTAAACAAAGTTTTAAAAGTATCTTGTTTTAAACTATTTGACAAAACTACATAAGGTTAAGAGAGTTAGTAAGATTAATAGTTAAATCGTGTTTTATACGTGTTACAAAGAATTTGGTAAGCTGCGGGTACGCGATTGAAGTATAAAGAAGGCTTTTAAGAAAAAGGGTAAAGCCTATCGTCCATACTGATTCATTAATAACTTTTTCTCTGAAATTTTTGTTAGGCGCGTGCCGCTAGAATTATTTTTAATTTAATAACACAAAAAATGGTTTATAGATTGTTTTAAAATGTATTTACATGAAAATTTCATTCAATGTTCAATTTATTTATAAAAATGTAAAAATCAATACAATCATGAAATTTGTTGTTTTACAGATGAATTCTCTATTAAAAAGTGACCATTTACTCTAGGTTAAGTGCAAAACTACTTGCACATAGTGTTTTAAATTAAATGAATAATTATATAAAAACTAAGATAGAACGTTAAAAACTGATCACAAAAAACAATAGTTACTCTCGTTCTAGAACTCTATGAATAAGTAACATCTTTTTTAGTTAAACTTTAAATTGTAGTTTTTATTAATTTACATGACTGCATATAATTTAAATATTTAAGATATAAGTCAGTAAAAAATTGGGAAATAATATTTGGAATTTATGCATTTAGTTAATACACATATTTAGCAATACTAATATTATTTTAAAATTTTATAAAGTTTTTACACTAATAAAATTAAAACATTTTGAAAACAATAAGAGAAAGGTATCAACAATGATTACGAATTCTACTTAATTACGAAAACTTACTGCTGAAATCATAAACAAAGTTTGTTTTTAATAACTTCTGAGATACTAATAAATAATTTTGTTATTATTCTATGTACAGTTTTAATTGAATTTAAATTCAAGTGTTAATATAACAAAATTTAGAATTAATTTTCTTGCTGTAAACAATACTCGTAGCGCAAATATGTATTAATTTACGTCTGAAACACAAATGAATAATTCAATTTATGATCTATTTACAGTTTTTATTGAATTTTGAATTCAAGTGTTTTTATTTTGAAATTTTGTTATTTCATTCCAGCAAATTAAAAATGAAGTGTACTTTAAAAAATTGTTAATTTAAATATTGAAGTAAAAAAACAAGATTAATTGGTTAAAAAGAGAAAATATATACAGTTTCATAGTAGGAAAACATAAAATTTGATAAAGATGTGCAGTTTAATTTTAAGACAAAATTAAAATCGAAACTAAATGTTATGTTGTATTTATTATCATAAATTTAATTAATAATTTAAAAAGCAGTTCAAAATTCGAATAAAATTCATAATACACGCAGACAAGAAAGTCTAGGTTCAGATTACAGAGTAAGTTATATAACTATTCTATAAATGTTTTTGTTGTTTGTTGCACTAAGTATTCACATTTGCTGTTAGGCAAATAAAAGCAAGTAAAGGAAAAGTAAAAGATATAAAATTTTGACTTACTTTTGCTTGAAAAAATGTAAAATATAATAGAAATGAAAAATATTGATAAAAGCTAAAGAAAAATTCAAGAAAAAGTATAAATTAAAGTACGTCTTGACATTTCTTAAAAAATATCGTTTTTTGTTCATTAAGTAATTTTAATGTTATTTTTTAATGTTGAGAATGGATTCAGAAGGCGTAATGTCATTGCAAATAAAAAGATTAAAAATACATTAAACTTTTATGATATATGATTAAATTATAACTCAGTCTACAAACACATTCGATCGAATCCGTGAAAGTGTAACAAAGATTTGCATAAGTATTTAAAAATAAATATTAATTATATAGTTACAGTTTAGTTTTCAAAATAATAGCGGAAAAAAGGGTTTATCATTTTATATCGATACGAATTGTATAAATAATTATTTTATCTTTAATTTCGGTGCATATTAATGACGTATATAAATATTTGTTACGTTTTAAATAGAGAAAGTTTTATTGCTCCAATGATTTGTAAATTGTGAAATAGAGATGGAAAACTATGAATATGTGAATCCCGTCTTATTCCGACAAACTTCTGTAGTAGTTCTGGAATGTTCAATTTGGTTTTAAGAATTATTTAAATCCGTCCTATAAATCCCATTTCTAATTCATGTTTATCATTATGAAGTTGTTTATCGAAGAAAAAATCTTTATCCAATATTAGTTGTTAATATAATTCTTTTTACTTAACATACACTATAAGTCATTTTACAGAATTGCTTACTTTACATAATCTTTCAGAAAGCTTAAATCAATAATATCAAATAATTTAAACCATAACTTCTACTGTGAATGAACAATGAAAAGCAAAACCTTAATTTGAAATATTTTTGATAATGCTTAGTATCTTCATTCTAACAAAGTTTTTATGTAATATCTATTAAGCAGAACATGAATCGATGGAAAACATCTATTCATTTCTAATTGTTTGGCACCAATAGTTATGCGCTTCATAAAACATGAATTTGTAATAACAAATTGAAATCAACAATTTGTAAAATAATTTAATTTTTTGAAGCTTTGAGTTAAATTTAAAATTAAGATAAAGAATTGTAACAATTTCGTTTTTAAATTTTATTGCACACCTATTAATTATTGGAATTAGAAATGAATATCTTTAATATTGCAAAACCTTAGACAATTTTAATTATGACTTGAATTTAAAATTGTTTTTCAAAATACAAAATGGACAAACTAAGTGATTTTAAAGTTTTACAAATATTAGGATAAGCTTTTAAAGTATATTTAATAATTAAATGTTATTCAAATTTAAAATCTGTGGTATAGCTATTGTACGCACCCCTCTGTGATACATACGCTCATCGCTTTTTACTTTTTTATTTCAACACCATCTAAGATAAATTGAATTTCAAATAATGAAATTAAATGCACTTCAAATTAAAATGAAACTAACTTTTTAAGCTAACTTTTAAAGTATTTAAAATAATTAATCAATTTTCATAAACTTTAATTAATAGAAAAAACTAGTGTAGTTTATTTACCATCTTTTCTAATTATACTCTATTGCTATTCAATTCTTTAATATAAAAACAACTTCATATTCTATTCCTATTATATTTTTCGTGCTGTTTTTAGGGCAATTCTATTCTGTTACTTTACCTATTCCAATGCTATTATATAATAAATAACAAATTAAAATGAAATTCAATAACAATAATTTAAATTATATTTCTATTCTATTCCTAAATAAATAAATTTTTTCTATTCTAATCTTTTAGAAATTTTTTGTTTCTATTCTATTCTTATTCTATTCATTCATTAAATTTTTTGATTCAATACTATTCCTATTCTATTCTTTTGGTCATTTTTCGCGCATTTTGTTCTATTCATAATCCTAAATCAAGAATTCTACATAAAACATAAAAAAACAGTTGATAAGTTTTGGCAAAATTGGTTTTCAAATTCATTTCGATAAAAAATCAACTTTATTTTTTTAGCTCACTTTATTGAAAAGAGAGCTAGCTAATGGATTTGACATTTCTGCCCGTTTGTCCGTCCGTTCATCCGGCTGTCTGTTCTTCCTTGCATCCGCCTGTCAGTCTTTTTGTCCTAACTAGCTGGATAACTTAATGTAGTACGTATTTTTTATTCGAGTGAAGTTTATGTTTGACATTTTATAAAACTTAAGATTAAATATTAATTAAATTCTTAAATTAGTTAATAGCTTAGATTAAACTATAAAATAGAGAGCTGTCTATGTATGTGTCGTTCTTGTTGCATTATGTTATGATACCAATGTTGAAATTAAATAATAGCTTTCTTTTTGAAAGTCTCTATATTCTAATGTTTTTATAATATAAAGGAGAGTCACCATTAATAAACAACACAAAATATAGAATTTTATATGATCCGTTTATTAATTAAAGACTGAGGACAATGTGTCTAAATCGTTTAGACAGACAATCTGTCAAAAAAATTTAGAATATATAAACTCAATGTAAGCTAGAATAAACAAGAATATAATAAAATATAAGTTTTTCTGGAGAATACATACAATAGTTGTCAATTGATAGATTTATTTTTAAAATTAACCTAAATTAAAGAGTTTATTAGCCAATTAACGGTTTTCTTAGTTGTGTTATTTTTTCACCACAAATATCAAATCTTCATGGAATTCAACATGAATTCAGTTTAAAAGAATTAAAATTTTTATGACTACTATTAATCTGGAGAATCAAATTTTCCTATGAAAAGTTTGAAAAGTGCAATAATATAATCTAACTATAAAATTATGTATACAAATTCACTCCTACACTCATAGGTTTCCCGAAACTATTATCTGACTTTTCACTAAATGTTTTGTGTAAAATAAGAAAGGCAAAATAAAAAATAAAACATTCCAGAAATCTTAGGAAGGTTTCATAAATGTTTATTGTAGATTCCATCATTATGATTATTTCATCTATTGTTGAAGAAGCTGGTGAAAATTTGTCCTATAAGTTTTTTATAATTTTTTTGTCTGCCTTTAGGTCAGGTAAATAAAATCATGAATTTTTTTATTTTAATAAAAACACAGTTCACATTGCAGTAAATATACAGGTCAACATTATCCATTTAAAGCTTATACTCCAGCGTTACAAAAAGATTTGATAAATTGAAAATTTAGGAATATATAAAATATGGAACCTATTGCTTATTGTTTCAAAAATGTCTTTAGAGTAAAAAGATCGGGTTACATGTAAAATAGTTTAAACTTTTAATTTTGCTCAAAAACTAGATAATTGTTGTAAAACAAGATTGGTTAGTATTATTATAAAAGTAGCTTTAATAAGTACAAAAACAAGCTGAAAAATAGACAAAAACAATTAGTTTTTGTAAAAAAGTTATAAAAAACCAGAAAAAAGCCCATTTTCGTTGTGTGTATATTGCTTTCGTTTTTGTTAATGGATTTCACCCACCCATGTCGGACTCCAACTCAAAACGGCCATGTCGGACTCATCCGGCTTACGGCTGTGTGCGACTGTGTGTATGCATGTGTGTAGATGACTGTATGGACTGTATGTATGACTCGAATAATAAAGGTGTTAAAGGGTATTTTAACATTTTTTGGACCTCTTCTGTTTGAAGTTGTACCCACCCCCTAGAGTTATCCCTTATTTTACTTAGCTTATTCAGTACAGTCGAATCATATAGGTGTTTAAGGGTATTAAC
>JAQIXJ010004198.1:0-11233 GCA_034700185.1 Phthiracarus laevigatus | reverse complement strand
ATATTCATTTGTATTTTACATTTAAGAAAAGCTAATGTAAATGTTTAAAACTTGCAAACTTTTGCAATTTCAATAAAAATGCTTAAAAAAAAGTAAAAAATTGTTTAGCAAGAAATCTAAATTTCGAATTAAGATTTAAACTTAATTACATAGTGTTAATAACTGGATTATTACAAATTTTTTATTTAATTGGTGAAAACCGATTATTTATGTTAAGAGAAATTAAAGTTGGTAAGTAACAAATATTAGATTAAATAGGTCATAATTATGGTAAATAAATTGAAAAATGAGTCATACGCAAAAAAAACGACAAAAAATACAAATACTATAGAAGATTAGACTTAACCTGATAGGAAAATGCAACTTTTTTTTGAAAAATAAATGATTATAAGAAGTATAACTAATCTTGTCGATTTTGGCAAATTTATGCAAAATTGACAAAAATTAAGATCAAAACCTGGGTTCCTTATTCCAATAGAGGATGCGAAAAAGGCTGAAGCGTTAAAATATCTAAGATCGGGTTAAAATGGCGATTGAAGGCAGTATCATTATCGAATGTACCACAACTTTTCCTTTTTTAATGGATTTTAAGGGCAATATGTAAAAATCAAACTTAAATGGCACAAAGAGCTTTAATTTTTAATAAAAATGATATTACCGCTCTAATAAACTAAATTAATTTTATATAATCTTGGTTTAAAGCTTGATACCTGCTAGCTAATCTTAATTCTTTATCAAAATTCAATTTTAAACTTAAATTATTTTTAAATTGCTTAATCTTTAACTGTAATCAAAGCATACAAATGAAAGTTTATTAATCCTATGTTTTGAGAACAAGTTGTTTTATAAATTTCTGTTTCATTAAGTATTATATATGATTTAGACAAAATAAAATCTGAAATCTAAAGATTACTTTAGGTTCCATTGGTATAATATTGTCTTTATATACTGATACTGTATAAAACAAATAAATAAATTTTCATTTACAGTTCTATCAACTTTAAATTTAGTGTTAGATTTTATTTTGTATGTTTCATAATGAATGCTTATTGAAACGGAATTTTATTCAATAACTTGTGATAACAAATTAATGATTTTTTTTAAGTATTTTTGAATTTGAAGAGAAATTAAATTTTAAATTAAACAAAACATCAAAATAAAAATCCGACTTCACTTCAGTTATTAAGTTTACCTCCAATTAAACTAAAAAAATTTAATTAAAATGTGTCTATCAAGAAATGTGTGTATCAAGATAATTAAGATCCTGTTCAATTATTGGTTAAAAGTTTTGATTGGATGCAGAATAGTTTATATTAAAAATTATAATAAGGCTAAGAATGTTATTGTATCATTTATTGAACGAACAAAAATTAAGTGATCAGAATCATCATTGGGTTACATAAATAGCATACCATCTTCTAAACATAGATGATATGGAAATAATTCTATTTTTTTGTATCTATTTCTAACATTAAAATGCATTTTGGCTATGATATTCGCTCAACCAATAATATTTTTATATGGTGATATTAAATATAATTAAGGTGACTTAAACATAATTAAACTATCGCACTCTATCGTATCTTTCTTTGCATTTATAATTTGCTATAACTGTCCTTGAAAGTAAAATAAAAGTACCGTCAAAATCTAACTTTTAACAATTTTTTTCATTTCGCTTGTATTTTACTTTTACTTCAAGCAAAAGTAAAAGCCGAAATTTTATCTCTTTTGCTTTTACTTTACAAAAAGCGAATCAACACTACTTTAAAGCACTAAATCATTGTCTTATTTTTATATGTTTTCACAGAATCAAGGTTTTTACTTACACTAAAAGTAAATAATCAACTATAATTATTATTTTCTTTTAAAAAAATTTTTGCGTAAACGAAAACACATAAGAAGTGAATGCGCGCATCACCGGTTGGGGTAAAACTGGGGTGAACCTCGAAAAACATCACCGGTTTTAGCGAAAAAGCAGGTTATCACAAAAACCTGTTCTGACGTTAAAGTAGGTCACCACTGGACCTGACGTCAGTGCTTTAACAGGTGTGTGACCTGATTTTGTGCATTTTATGCTTATTAAAAGCATGTTTTAATTAATTTAACAATATATTTAATTAATTTTTAAATTTTTTAACTTAAAATAGCGCTAAGCTAAAAGGGCTCTAAGCCCAATAATAGTAGTTTTGGTGGTAACGGGCGGGAAAAGGCCCAAAATTCAAAATTAAAAATTTAAAAACTGTAATACAGTTGGGGTCAAAATTAATATACCCCCAAAAACTTGCAAACGTTTTTCAGTAGCGTTCGCTTCAGTACTCAGGTAAAGGCGAGCCACTTTGGCATGGCTTTCCGGAGAAGAAGAGCGAGCGGGGAGTGGGTTTAGGCTCACTTACACATACTGAATGTGTTATTGTGTACTTAACTTTTCATAAAAGTTTTGTGCAAACAGCGCATCCAGTATGTGTTAGTGAAACTAAATTTACTTTTCGCTCTCTCCAGGCTCGCCCTATCTAATGCGAGTATGTTTTTTAATCATTACTCTCGTTTCAGTTTTCCATTTTGGTCTTCGAAATTTTCATTCTTTGAGTGACACATCGATTAACGATTTTCTAAGCAGGTTTACAGCACATTATTTCTACGCGGTATGTACACTAATAGCAATTATTTATATAGATTATTACTAAAAACTTTTAGAATATTTTAGACTTCACTTTATAATACACTAATCACAACCATTATTTCAATAATACTTTAAGATGTCTAAGCGTTCAAACAACGATACCGAGCAAACGAGCTCTAAAAAGCAAAAGACCTGCGACAACGAAAGTAAATTCAAATATTAGTTGCATCTTTATATACGTTTAATATAAACTATTCTTAGTTCATACATGGACAGACAAAGATCAGGAGGATTTCGAAAATGATGATTGGTTAGAACAGCCCGGTATATATTTTTAAATATTTACAATAATAATCATACAAACTTAACGGATACCTAAATCATAGGAGTTTTCGACATTGTACTGGCCGGCACATTCATCCCTCAGAAGAAACCCGATGCCAATGCAGCTGACAACTCCAATGACGTTAATGAGCTAGCTAGTAGGCTAAATAAACTTTAAATCTTAATTTATAATCATACACATTGTACTCGTTTTGAACTAATAAATCTTATTTAGGACTTAAATCTAGCTAAAGCTATAGTTATAAGCTTTAGCATTTTCAAGTTCTATATAAAGTTTATTCTAAACACACAACGTAAGTATTTTGCCGATATATAAGCAGTTAACACTTCAGCTTAGTCACACATATATACTAACAACTGTTCATATATACAATTTACTATGGCAGGTGATCCAATAATAAACTTTGACGTCATAAATAAGGAGAAGTCTCGAGTTAGTAGTAGGTTTAAAAGAACGGAGCATACGATCGACGTGGGAGTAAATCATAACTTCAATGCTGTGGCGACAAATCTATTATCTGTTAGAGATGAAGTAAATGCAGCTTATGAGCGTATGACAAAGCCACTGTTGGAAACTTCAAAGCTTAATGACTATTACAGCGTGTTTATCATTCACAAAGACTTGAAAATTAAACCTATTTTCATCGAGACAAAAGCGATTTCAGAGTTTGACAACAATGAATTTTTGAACGCTATTTACAAAGTTTCGCTGAGCAATACCGGCTTTTTAATGAATGGAGTTTCTAAAGTATCTGTTGCTCTAATTGATTATGTGGCCGGTAGTGAACGTAGCTGGCGGCCGACTACTCCTAGATCAGAAGCCGAAAAGCGATTAAAGAAACAAAGCCTAATTCTAGTTAAAAATAATGGTATTTAAATAAGTAAACCATAATAAAACTGTAAAATTACTTTTTTATTAAATAAATTTAGATTTGCTATGTGGATACAGTGCCGTCTTTATTGTAAAGCGATACCATGAGTTAGATATTAAGAATAAACGAAAGACTTATATCAACGAATGGAGAGCAATAAAAGGTGAACACGGACAAACGCAAACAAAAGGAGCACAGGATATTTGTCAAAAGGCAGGACTCAGCGCATCGGAACCTTTAACAGCTAAAGACTTTGAGAATCTACAGCGGTATTTAGCACCTACTTACCAACTACTTATCGTGGATAAACGAGAACCGAGCAGCAGGAACCGAG
Organism: Phthiracarus laevigatus; assembly: GCA_034700185.1. Taxonomy (NCBI): domain Eukaryota; kingdom Metazoa; phylum Arthropoda; class Arachnida; order Sarcoptiformes; family Phthiracaridae; genus Phthiracarus; species Phthiracarus laevigatus. Next base: position 7,062 of record JAQIXJ010004198.1, on the reverse strand, counting down.
AATCTTTTATTCAAAGGACCCGCAGCAGGAAAAGTAATAGCTATAGAGTATGTCGACAACCATTTTAATGCCATTCTCGAAATGTCAACATATTTAGAGACCTCTTATTACTGCGCTGCCTGCAACTCAGGTCATTTCAATTTCTTTCATAAATGTCAACAGACATGCTCAATGTGCCATAGATCTCCACCATGCGAGGGGCGTGCACTCGTTGACTGTGAACTTTGTAACCGCACATTTATGAATCAACAGTGTTTCAATAATCACAAAGTTAACCTGTGCGTGAAAGTGAAAAAGTGCAAAACATGTGAAAAAGATTACGATGCAAAAGTTCAACATGTTTGCGATGAAAACAAGTGTAAATTCTGTAGCGCTAAATATACTATCTCGCCTCACTTTTGTGTTATTAAACCGTTAAATGCAAACGAACCAATGAAAGAAGATGAAAAACTAAAAATAATAGTCTCGTACAATATTGAAGCGGCGCAGTTTAGTGTAGCTGATGGTTTAAGCCAACATAAACCAGTTCTATTAATATGCGGTAAATATTTAAGCTGTACTTTAATATTTTAATTCTAATCTGTTTTATATCTTATTAGAAATAGTTTGCGACAAGTTTTGGGACACTGAAAACATTTGTAAGTCTAGCGAAGTATGCAACAGTTGTGGTGTCGGTTACATGGAGTTTTACGGATTTGACTGCGTTAAGAAATTTGGAGACTATCTTTATAAAGACTTAGCGGAAAAAGCTATTAAAAATAAAGCACTAGTCCTTGCATTCGCTCATAACAGCAAAGGCTATGATGGCCACTTTATCTTTACCGGCTTGTTTAAAAGAGATTTCGATAGTGATAACATGCATATCGTATTAACTAGACGTAAAATCCTCAAACTAGACGTGTTTTGTATACGCTTTATCGACTCTCTTAGCATATTTCTGCGGCCACTTTGTAATCTGCCTAAATCATTTGGCATAGAAAACGTTGTCGTTAAAGGTCACTTTCCGCGTCTCTTCACAAAAGAAAAACTTGACTATGTTGGTCCGATTCCTGATATCGATTATAATGGGATTAAATACATGAAAAAATCCGCAGCTAATAAACTAAGAGTATAGCACGAAGAAAAGAAGCGACAAAATGATGTTTTTAATTTTAAGACTGAGTTAGTTAAATACTGTCAAAATGATGTGAAGATATTGACAATGTCAATAATGTTGTTTCGTAAACTGACTGAGTCGGTGATTAAATTCGACCACCTAACGCGTAATTTTACATTAGCTGGAATAGCTATGGAAGATTTCAGAGCTAATGTCTTAAAACCAAACACCATAGGAATCACACCAATTCTAGGTTATACATCAACTAGAAATCGCTCAACAGCAGCTAATCTATGGTTAGATTATAAAGAACAAAAGTATAAGTGCATTATCTTAAGAGAACAAAGAATCGGCGACTACTTTGCAGATGGATTTATTCCATCATCTAAAACAGTTTTAGAGTTTTTCGGCTGTCATTACCATGGGTGCTCGGAGTGCTATAAAGATAACAGGGACGTTTGCTTAGTTGAGCCTGCAAATAAGACATATAATCAGCTGCAGTTTGAGACTGAAGCCAAACTCGCTTATTATAGACGCCGAAGACTAACAGTTAAAATAAAATGGGAATGCAAGTACCGTCAAGAGAAAGTAACTAAGGCTGCTCTTAAAAACTTTGTCACTATTCGCTCTGCATATTATAATAAAGTTCAAAAGTATGGAGGCGCAAACATACGTGAAGCGTTCTTTGGCGGCAGAACAAATAACTTTATTTTCACTTACGAGTGTGGTCCTGGGGAAAAAGGACGTTATGTGGATTTCACCAGTTTATATCCAGCTGTTTTAGTCAAACAATGCTATCCAGTGCTCCATCCAAATGTTGTTTCAGTGTTTGAAAACAATGATGTGTCGCAGTACTTTGGTTTTATTAAATGCATAGTCTCAGCTCCAAAACAGCTTTATTTAGGCTTACTTCCTCTTCGCATCAATAAGAAACTTTGTTTTCCGCTTTGTAAAGCATGCGCAGAAACGAAAACTAATGATAGCTGCACACATGAAGGCGAAGAGAGATATCTCATTGGCACGTGGACATCAGTGGAGATACAAAAAGCTGTTGCCATTGGGTATCAAATTATAGAAATCATAGAGGTTTTGCATTACGAGCAAAAAGACAGCGACATATTCAAGCCTTATATCAAAAAATGGCTTAAGATTAAAACCGAATGTTCTGGATGGCCTGCTAGTTGTGGTATCGACTCCAATAAGCAAAAAGAGTTTCTAAATGACTGTAAGACCAAAGACGACTTAGATTTAGAGGTCGATAAGATGCTTCCAAATGAAGGCCTTAGATTCATCGCTAAGCTTCTTTTAAATAGCCTTTGGGGAAAATTAGGGCAAAGACCAAATTTAGCAAAGACGCAAATATGTACGGATTATAATCAATACCGTAGTATTATTACGAATCAAAAACTTAAAATAACTGGCGAACTTATGGTTACCGACAATGTGTTACTTGTCACAAGCGAATTCGTAGATGACTCATATGATAATCCACGCAACACAAGTATCGCTATCGCAGCTTTTGTTACTGCATACGCACGTCTTTGTTTATACGAAGAGTTAGAAAAATTAGAAAAGCACTGTCCAGGATCTGTATGGTATTGTGATACCGATTCAATCCTATTCTGTCAAAGGGAAGACTCAGCATATAAACCACAATTAGGAGATTTCTTAGGAGAATTCACGGATGAGGTTTGTATTAAGTTATGCTTATGAAAATCTTAATAAAGTTTTTATATAGATATTGAAGGACTATAAAGACCCTGGCGCCTACATTGCTTCATTCGCATCTTCAGGACCAAAGAATTATGGTTACAAAGTTCTCCTGTCTGATGGGACTGTGAAAACAAATATAAAAGTTAAGGGCATATGTTTGACGGACGAAATAGACGATCAACTTAATTTCGATACGTTATTTGGCTTTGCTAAAGACTTTGCCGATGGGGACAGAAGACAGATGAGTGTAAATCAGCAGCAGTTCAGATGTGATCCTCATCACAACGTATATACAGCTGTCTTTGATAAGACATATAGAGTCGTTTCCGAAAAACGGAGAATATTAGGCAATAAAACTCTTCCTTTTGGATATATAGACTAAATTATTTGTTATTTCTAAATAAATAAATGCAATCCATAAATGTATATAAGTTATTACTTAAAGTAAAATAATAAAATATTAGATTGTCGTTATATTTGTGTTTTATTTATTATGGAGATTCAATTAGAACATGTACAGTTTAAGCATCCATTTACATGTATGATTGCAGGACCAACTAGTTGTGGTAAAACGTTTTTAGTCAGAGATATATTGAAATATCATCAACAAGTCATTAGGTTTAAAGATAATAATACTAAAATTTTAAATGTACTATGGGCTCATGGACAAGCGCAGCCTTTACATGGCCAATCAATAGACAATACTAAATGTGTCTATATAGATGGGCTACCAAGTGAAGACGAGATCATTGAGGCAGCTCCCCAATTGATAATAATAGACGACCTTATGACTGAGCTTTGTAACAACAAAAAGCTAACAAACTTGTTTACAAAAGGGAGTCATCATAACAATGTAAGTGTAATATTCATAGCACAAAACGTATTCCATCAAGGTTCGCAAATGCGCACAATAAGTCTTAACTGTCACTATTTAATACTAATGAAAAACCCGCGTGACGCTGCACAAATTATGCGCCTCGCATCTCAGATATATCCCACAAAAACAAAAGGTTTTATGGAGGCATACAATGATGCCACCGATATCGAGTTTGGCTATATAAGGATAGACCTCAAACAAAACACGCCTCAAAAGTTTAGGTTACAGACAAATATAATTCCTGATTTAAAAGGAACGCTTCAACCTTTTGCATATATTTTGAAATAATGTCAAAAAATTTAAGAGCCACTTTAATCGAACTCAACTTTGTTGTTAACATTAAGAATAAAAGACTTCAAAAGCAGTTGTTGGCGTACCTGTCAAAAGATATAAAATACAGATCAGCTGTTAGAGAAATATCGTTAAATCTTATAAAAGGTAATATAAAACTTGATCATCTTCTTAAGAAAAAATTAAGAAATTATCAAAAGCAAATATTAGGATCTAATAAAACTTATAATAAAAAGTATATTGTTCAAAGTGGTGGTTGGCTTCATTGGATCATCCCTGTTGTAGCGTCACTTCTTAATATTGTTATTTAATGGAATTGTGTAGAAAAGTGGAGCTAAAACCTGTAGGCGAATTAATTGCTAAACAAGGGTATAACGAAAACAATTCGTTAATAAGTAAAGAAAAAACAATAAAGAAATTAAACAAAAAGAAAAAGAGGAATATAGTAGAAAAGAGAAATAAAGTAGAGAAAAACTTTGTTTGGGACTATGTCTAACAAACGATTAGTTACTGCTTTGTCAAAAATATATTACGATACTAAAAATCCTGGATCGCTGTCAAGTGCTAAAAATTTACATGACTCTGTATTAAAACTGTTACCAAATACAAAATTATCCGATGTTAAAAACTGGCTATCAAGCCAATTAACGTATACTTTGCACTTTCCTGTTAGGAAAACATTTAAGAGAAATAAAATAGTGGTTAACAGAATAGATCAGCAATGGGAAGCAGATTTAGTAGATATGAAAGAGTTTTCAAATATAAATAATAAATTTACATTTATTTTAACTATAATTGATGTCTTTTCAAAATATGCTCAAGTATTTGCTCTTAAACAAAAGACTAGTCAAGCTGTTGTAGCAGCTTTTAAAAAAGCATTTACAAAACGTAAATGCAATTATTTAAGAACAGATCGTGGTAAAGAGTTTTGTAATCAAGAGTTTCAAAAATATTTGAAATCAGAAAACGTTATTCACTTTACTAGCAAAAACGATGATATAAAATGCGCAGTTGTAGAACGATTTAATAGAACGTTAAAATCAAGAATGTTTAAATACTTTACTGCTAAAGGAACTCGCAGATACATTGACGAATTACAAAATTTTGCAGAAGCATATAATAAGACAAAACACAGAACGATAAAAATGGCGCCATTAGATGTGAATAAAAACAACGAAAAAACTGTTTTTAAAAATATCTATGGATTCGATAACCTGCAAGAATATTACATAAACAACTATAAAAGTAAACCTAAAAATTTCGTAATAGGAGATACTGTTAGAAGAAAATATTCAAAGAGGCCCCTAGACAAAAGTTATTACCCCAACTGGGAAGATAGTGTTTTTACTATAGTTAAAACTATAAAAGGTAATCAGAAACCTACTTTTCAAGTTCAAGACGAAAAGCAAAACATTATTAAGCAACAACTTTACAGTGAAGAGATTCAAAAAGTAAAACCTGATCTTTTCAGGATTGAGAAAATTATAAAAACCAGGAAAAGACGAGGAAAAACTGAGTTCTTTGTTAAGTGGCTAAACCACTCAAACGAGTATAATTCTTGGGTAACAGACATTAAAAAACAATGAAAACAGATCAGTATATTTGTAAACCGCAACTTGTTTTGTTTTGTATTCAGGTTGCTCTAATTTTTGCAGTTGTCTGTACAAGTTTAGTAAACCTAACCCTGAACTATGGAAATAAAGACTTGTGGATTATGGTATTAACTAGCTCACTAGGATATATAATGCCAAATCCAAAACTCAAAATTATTAAAAGATTAGTGGACTCTAATAGTATAAAAGAGAATGCTGTCAAACAAGAAATCTTAAACATCGACAGTGACAAGTATGCTAAATCTTAAACACATTAAACTTTTATTTTTGGTTTTTGCTCTAGTAATGATAACACACTCGACACTAAAACCACATTTAAGACTTGGGTGTGTCAGGAACTACAAACCACATAGTGGCAGACAACTTAATGGCATCGATAATCGTTTCTTAAATCACTATGCGCTTGATTGGATTAAACCGGCTTGGTATACAACTACCATACCTGTTATACAATTACCCGAAGGCCAGTTTTCAAGACTGAAATTTAGTGCTGCCCTTTTTAAATTCCCAAACTCTTCATGTACATGGAAACGTGAATATTTGGGGACTATGGAAATCCTTTTTAATGTTGAAGATATAAAAGCCTTCAATTACGATTATAAATTTGTTATACAGCTATATAAGACATCTAAATTGGTTGTTTGAAAAAATGTTACTGTTATGTATTGAGACCTTTTTACTTTTAGTTTGGTTTATTTTCATTTGTTTATTTGAGTTTTCGCCTATTTTGAATTTATTAAACTGTAAAAATAATACGTTTATTTAATTATGAGTGAATATATAAAATTAGTAAGTAATGTTCAAACTTTAAAAACAAACAAAATCTCAAGCTTTGTTACTCAATTAAGTTCAAAACTAGTTTTAGAAGGAAAATGGGAGGTTGCCATTGTTGAAGTGTCATATTACAAGTCTTGGTATAATGTACAAAATGACACTGAAATTCAATTAACAGATGAAAGTGGCGCTGTGGTTGGCTCTGACTCAAAGCTAATAATATATAGAGGTTACTATGAAAACGAAGAAGCTTTAATCACTGAAATAAATAAAGTTTTACAAACTTCAACTATTGTTTCATGGCCAAAGCTTTCTTATAATCCTATAAATAAAATGTGTTCAGTCCATGCGGGATCCACAGAAACACTGAAAGTTTACCCAGAGTTAGGAGAAGAGATAAAAGATTTGCTAGGATTAAACAATAGACAAGCAAATAATGATTATTATAATGTCTTTGACGATAACATTGTTTATGTAGCCTTTAATGGTAAAGATATGTACAGAAATAATGTATTCCGAGGTTATCACCCCGTTCAACTAATCGGAAGCCATCATTCATTATATTTCTATTCGAATATAGTACTGCCGACATACGTTGGCGATACAAAAGCACAGTTACTTAAAATTGTCGACGTTCCTGAAGACAAAAAGTTTGGTCAAGTTTGTACTATTACCTATCAAAATCCTCAGTACGTTCC
>JAQIXJ010004197.1:0-11235 GCA_034700185.1 Phthiracarus laevigatus | reverse complement strand
ATGGTGAAACCAGTGATCATTAGATAAAAGTTCGAATCTCTACCTTTTCTTTCATTATTGGATTTTTTTATTCTTTTTTGTTTTTTGCTGCTACGAAACAACGCTTTTCAGTGAATTAACTCTGAAAAATATTTTAACTTTCGCGATAAAATTACAATATCGAAAAAGACTCTCAATTACTTAACCATTAATTGATTCTAATTACCTCTTGGGTTAGATATCTTAATGGTATTCAACGAAAGACCAAACAATATCTACAGATTTTTAACTACTTAGTGAAAACCAATGGCTCTGGTGATATTTATTCTAAAAAACTTATACTTATTTTGTTTCCTATTGTGGCGATTCTGCGATTCTCATACAAATCAGAACATAATTGTTAATCAAAATGCTTTAATTTATAGAAATGAAAACATAGGAAATAAAACAAAACTGAGTTTGAGTGATCGAGTTAATGGTAATGTACAATGAGATAAATATAAAAGCGTAGGATGAAATTTGGCAGAAGAAATAAAGAAAATAAATGTCTATAATCTGAAACAAGCATATGAACATGTTTTGTTTATATCCAGGGATAAAATGAAGTTAACATTATTAAGTAGCTTTTGATCAGTTCATGAAAAACATTAGTCGAATCATTAGTACAGAAAAAGGATAATCGATAGAATAGCAAAAGGCAATAAAGTTTTACCTAAACTGTCAAACGCAGTTCTAACGCGTTTTTTCTATTTAATGCCATCGAGAATATAAAACAGAGAAAACGAAGAATAAGATGAGATTTTTTTCATACACATATTGGCATTTGAGACGTTTTTCGTCTTTGCCGTTAAGACTTCGACGTCTATTCATTTTTCTTGTTGGTCTCACTGCTCTCTCCTTATTCTACCATTTTTCCCTCTCCTCTCATACACTTATTTTCGCTTACTGTCTCACTTTAGTCAACACTCAAATGGAAGACCGCATATAAAACTCCGATTCTTAAGATTTAATGATAAGTCGAAAAATTTTTTTATGTGGTCTGAATGAAGAGAAAGCGTTAGAAACTCGTATTTTTCCGACACATAGTAGAATAAGAAAGCCAACTGAATAAGTAAGTATGAATAAAAAAAGTGGAACGTGTTTGAAAAAAAGAAAGAAATCTTCTTATGAGAAACTTTAATCGTAAATCGTGTGTTTAAGTGCTATAAGTTTCCAAACTTAAAGTGTGTAAATCACTTTACCGCAAAAAGACTCGATTATAGTCTAGCCTTAAAGATTTTCGCTGGGATTTCTATTCTTCTATTCGGCGTGAATTTTCTTTTAAAAAACGAAATGTTGAAAAAATTACCAAACATTATAAATCGTTAAAATAATTTGGGAATGATTTACGCGTATTTTCGCCTTAAAACTATTGATAATAGACAAAAATAATGGCATCGAAGACAAACAAAAACAAGAACGACACATTCGTAGAGAGCTCACTTTTTCATAGGTTAAGATTTACTTATTTAAAAAACTTAATAGTTAAATCAAGTGAAAAAAAAGTCAAAATTCCTTAATTAATTTAAAGAAATCGAGAAATCTACTTAATTATTATAAGACTGCGAACGTACAGACGGACGGACATACGGACAAATGCATAAGCTCTCCTTTTTCTAAAAAAAGAGAGCTAAAAATTTTATACTGATTGTTTCTATAATAATATATTCATTAATTACTATAAATTTGAAATATTTTATTTTAATAACATTTATATTTTATCAACTTATGGATTATATCTTTATATCTATGTTTTTTCCTAAATTGAAAAACCCATTAAAACTGATTTTGAATTTAAAATTCATCGCTTTCAATGACGATTGTTGTGATACTTTCAACAATTATTTTCTTACTGATATAATATTGTGCATTGTTGTCACTTAGTCAATTTTTTATTTGATTTTTCATAAATTTTTTACTTTTTACACAACATAACTAATATGAAATAATGTTATTTCCTTATTTGTAAATATTTTTAGGTTTTTATTAACATCATCCGTATCAGATATGAGTTCTGAGTTTGCCATTACGAAAGTAGTAGGTATGTCTCTATAGACAGCTAGCTAAGTTAAGGCTACGCGATGTGTGTGAGCGAACTTTTGTGCGATGTGTATGAGAGTTGTATTTCCCAAACTAACGTACTGTTATGCTACTTATGTAGTGGTTGTGTGTGTGGTGGGGTGGAAGAGGAATAGAAGGCGAAGAAATTGAAGACGAAGTAAGTGGAGTAGGAGGTGGTGGTAGTAGTGGTGGAGATGATGATGATTGTTATGGTATGTAATAATGTTTATTGACAAATTTAAATTATAATGAAAAATTACATGTTTATATGAGAAAAACCGAATAACATTGTCGGTAATATTACTTAAATAATTTATACAAAAATCCGAATAACATTATCGGAAATAATACTTAAAATATATAAGAAAACACAGTTTTTTAATTATTAATTTAATTATAAAATTAGGAAGCTATCTATGGTGGTGGAAGTTCAGGCGGAGGCAGTTACGGCGGCGGCAGTTCCGTAGGCGGTGGGTATGGCGGAGTAAGTTCCGGTATGTAATAATGTTTATTGAGAAATTTAATTAATAATGGATAAATACATGATAGGTTATATATAAAAAAAGAAACCAAATAACAAACGGTATCAGAAGACGATAAAGCGCTTTATCCTCAACAATCATCATAAGTATTCGATTACTCACCACTTGTTAAAGATATCAACTCATTGGTAGCGCATCCTTTCATCTCATCACTTCCTCAAAGACCTCAGAACCCAACACAAATTTAGCTTAAAGTCTTGCCATCGGAAACACTACTATGGCATCAACAAAGTTAAAGATTCCAAGATTTAATAGTAGCGTTGATGGCACACCCGTAAGGCAATAGTTCGAAACTGCTTCCATACTATTATCTCATCTGAACACAGAAAAAGATAAAGTCATCGCGATTTGCCAATGTTTAGATGGGGACGCATTCGACTTCTTTAGCGCAGAGATAACGCCAATCTTCTCAACGATTACTTGGGATCAATTAATATCGCTATTCACGAATCGATTTGCCTTTCAATTGGTCTTACCAATCATCGCAGCACATCAAATGAAATTCAAATCTGGAGACAACATCCGTCAGTATTACACCGAAAAGATGCGACTATTATTGCTATGTGGTTACAGCGGTATTCAGAAAGTGGGCGAATTGACGTAAGGCTTACCGGTTCAACTTCGAACTTCATTTCAATTGGCACTCATATTAACTCCAGCACAATGGTTACAAGTAGCGGCACAAATAGAATTAACTTCACCATATCTATTAAAGACGACGCAACAAACAAAGTTGTCAAAACCTTTCCTTCATTCTGCACATTCATCAACTGGTCAACAGTCTCCCAAAAAGGATGAAAAGAAATGGAAAACGGACTTCAAGCGCAAACGCCGTATCCATGAAAAACTTGTCAAGAATCAGGTTTACAAGAATGGCACTAACATAATGAGTATCCGAACCGCAAGAAAGCAAACAAGTCATCTGAAAAGTTATCTAATGTATGCGATGAATCTAACACAGCATTAACGCTTAGCAATACCAGAGTTAAACATAATCAAACGCTTTACCATAAACCCAATAACTCTAAAACTCCAGCTATAAAGAGTGCGATAACAAGTTTAAAAACTTTTAATCAATTCATAAGAGTACAATGTTACAAGTATAGCAGCTCTCATAGACACAAGTTCTACTGTTAACATTACAAGTGCAAATTTTGCAATGGACTTAAACCTTACAATTAATCGATCAAATAGCATGCCTTTGCAACTTGTTACTGGGAAAACCCAAAATTTCGGTACGATCAAAACGAAAGTTACTATATTTGAACAATGATTTCAAATATACACTATTGTTGGACATTAATATTGGCAACTGGTTTCCATTATTATTAGACTTACGAAATCGAACAGCATCATTAATTGACAGGCCATTTACAACTAAATCTGTCAATCATATCATTAAGTCAAATAAAGCGCTTTATCAGAAACCAATAAAGCCTAACAAAGAATATAAAACCAACATTAGTACCGCTTTATTTACAATCGGTGATACATCCATTAATATTACTAAACCTTTCGAAACTAACATTGTTTTGGATCAAAGTGAAAGCGAAGGAAGTTTAGAAATGGGCGAATTGTTCAAGAATTTTACGACGTATTCAGTGATGACGGTAACATTGGCCAATGCAATACTGAATACTTCCACATACGACTAAAGCATGACAACCTAATATCATCACATCCAACACGATTATCTCTATTTAAAAGAGCTATCGCTAATAAACAAGTCAACGATCTTCTTTCAAAAGTATATATTAGAGTTTCGAAGAGTCCTTAAGCAGCGCCAATAACACTTGTAAATAAGAAGGATGGTTCTTGGAGATTTTGTATCGATTATCGGAAATTAAACAGCGCCGTCATTCCAGACAAAGAGCCAATGCCTATAATTCAAGACATCATCGACAACTGCTACAAATCAAAAAAGTTCTTCAAGTTAGACGTCAAAGACTGCTATTATCATTATCGAGTCATCCAGAAGACATTGAGAAAACAGCTTACGTGACGCAAGATAGTCATTACAAGTGGTTAGTCATGCTTTTGGTGCCATGAATCAATGTGCGTTTTGTGCACGTAACATGCGAATAACACTAGATGCCATTCCTAACGAACATTATTTTAACGATTTCTGCAATAATGGTATCGACTAAAAAAAATCATAATCGACGTCTTCATCAAATCTACAGCCGGTTACGGAAGCACAACATAAAGCTTAATCGCGTAAATGTCAATTCGGTGTCGAGGAAGTAGAGTTTTTGGGTAACACAGTTGGAAATGGTTATGTCAAACCGCATCCATCTAAACTCAAGTCAATTGAACAGTAGCCTTAACCTAAAAACGCAAAAGAACTTCAAAGATTTCTAGGACTAAAAAACTATCTTCTTAGACTTGTAGAACGTTATTCATCCATTGCAGCACTGCTTTGGAAGCTATTGAAGAAAAAGACCAATTATATTTGGAGCATCGAACACGAAGAAAGCATTCAGTCAATAAAAAAGCACTTTCATCAGCACCAGCTCTTACAATCTTAAATCAAGACAAGCTTAATTAGCTACAAACTGATGCGTCTAAAATCGGGATGGCAGGAGTTCTATTTCAAGAAGATCATCCAGTCGGATATTTCTCTCGCCGTTTATGTGATGCAGAGTCAAGATTTTCAGCAACAGATTTAGAATGTTTGGCCGCAGTTGAAGCAATTAAACATTTCCGAATTTATTTACAAAGCGCTAAATTCACGTTAATAACAGATCATAAAGCTCTAAAATGGATATTCAACTTCAACGATGGCAACATTCTTTTATTTCGATGGCGTATAAAGCTTAGCGATTACACTTTCGAGATTCAACACAGATCAGGAGCTCAGATGAAACGCGTGGATGCATTATCGCGGGCACCCCCTGAAGATAACAACAAGCAAAGTAAGTTTTTTTTAACTTCAAATGAGTTATCAGCCGAATTTTTAAAAAAATGGCAATCTCAGTATGAGCCACAGCTAACAAACAGTTTTATCGATTAAAATGGAATCATTAGCTTCAAGATTCGAAATAAAACGAAATCTGCCATACCATATGAAAAGCGAACCCAATTACTGGAAACAATACACGATTAATACAATACATACATTACAAATTGAAACAATACATGATTATTACTCATTGCTTTTTGTTACTCATTTCAATACTTATTGTTAAACATATGATTAATTCATTAGCGGCGATCACTTCACTTAGCATTCACTCAGTTAACATCAGTTATTATAGCAGTTATTATAGCATTCACTTTTGTGTTAAATATTGTATAGTGATATTGATATTTTCGTTATAAAATATATTCGTTATAATTACAAGACAATGTGCTTAGTGGTAACTATTAAGACTATAAAGCGCTTTATGGTTACCATCAGTGGATACTTCCTATTAATAGCGCCTCTGGATTCCTGGTACCGCAACAATATAAAAATATATTTAAAAGTTGTAAAAAAATCCAAATAAACAAAAAAGGTTACACAGTTGATTACGATATTAAAAAAGTTATATAAGGTTTACAACTCTTATAAAATTACAGTTGAATTAAAAAACAATCATGAGATCAAAAATAGGAAAAAGAATGCACAAAGCACGCAATAAATGTTAAGCTTGAAGTTATCTTATTTTTTTCATAACACGTTCAGGAGAATAAAAAACCAAAAAATTGAGGGAACAAAACTCTCGCATTGTTGAGCCGAAAAGGAGGAAACCATATATAAACCTGTAGTGTGTGGCTATAGCCGTCTTAAACAGGCAAAACATGAGGATAAACAAGTCTAAAAATTATAAATATTACAGAAAAAGTATAAGAAAGAGAAATAAAATAATTAACCCAAAAGATCATATAAAACTATAGTTTAACACATTTAGACATAAATACAAATAAGACATAAAACTTGGATAAAAAAATAGAAAAATTGAGTAAAAAATCAATTAATAAATAACCTGTGAAAACGAACCAATGGCAAAGTTTTTATGAATGAATAGTCAGAGTAAATGAATATAATAGGAATAAGTCAGACAGATGGTCACCAAGAATACCAAAAATCACCGACATATCATTGATTACAATACAAACTGCCAAAACACACTTTATAATAAACAAAAGGACATTAAAATCATAACCATAGACCAATGAAGTATAGTGCCCAATGCTAAGTGTTGTCTAATATTGTTAATAAAGCTATTATAACCATATATAACTTTTAAAAGACGCATAAGAGTAGAAATTAAAATTCGTGTCACTCTTACCCACAACATTTTGCAACTCTTAAAAACCATATTTAAAAACCCATCAAAGTGGTAAAACCAGTTAAGAACAGAGAATCTATTAGGTCCAATAAAAGACCATTCAGAGTTAAAAAGGGTTTCGTAAAGACTAGTCTCAAAAACAATTTACGACTTATTGTATTTATTCATAAGTATGAGTCGGTATTCAATATCTTAAATATTTCTATATATTTGTGAGTCGTCACACATGTTTACCTTTCAAAAATAAACTTTTAAATAAATCAATGTTTCTCTAAGGTAACCAAAGAGAAAAATCTTAACCATTTCGGTGTTGCGACTATGACTCGAAAATCAATTTTTTAAACGCATTATTGCTTTTAACCACACACACTTAAAAGCATTAGTTATTCTTACGTGAATAACATAAAAATTGTTAACAAAATTTAATATATCACTAATATCAAAATCATAAAGTTTCAAAAATTCTATAAAATTATTAAAAAGAGAATTAAGTGAAAGACAATCTATAAAAAATGATTTAAATTATCTATATGTCTACCATCACAGAACAGACAAATCTTATCAACTCTTAAATATCTTCTAAACATTTCCTTTTCACAATAAACCGCGCAATGATATATTTTAAACCATGATTCAGAAATAAACCTCGAAGCCAGGGTCGACCTATAGAAATCATACTCAACTCTTTGTTCCTTCCAGTCAGTTAAATACAAATAAATATCTTTCATTTTCATATCAGTACCCAGAAAATCCCAAACTCTACCATAATCTCTATAAAGAGACTTAATCCATCCCAGTTTATAACCAGCAGTCCTAAGATTAATTACATAATCAATATAGGTATCAAAATCATTAATAGAGTACTTATTATCAGTTATAAAATTCTGATTCTTATATCTAATCAACTTCATAGCTGAGTAGGTATGACACAACCTATATGTGTTAAGTAGACGTACACCTCCATAGTTCACAGTCGTATAGAAAGGTACCAAAAAGCGACACTTAATAGTGTTCACACTCCTAATGTCTATTTTGATACCGATATACACAAAATCTTCAGACGAAGATATCTCTTTAATGTATCACTAAAATTTTAAAATTTTTTTGCCAATGAAACACCACAATACTATTGGATCAAATCCAGTAAAAAAATTTCAACCATTACCACAATAATGCACAATAAACTCCACTCCTATAGGAGCATCAAAACTTGCGACTTATCGAGGATCAGGTGGAAGTGGTGGTGGTAGTGGTCATGAGAGGACGAGAAATAGAAGGAGAAAAGTCGATGGCGGTGGTAGTAGAAAAAGATAGGTAGGTTATCGATGTGAAAAAGGATCTTTAAATTACATTCTTAAGCCTTTTTGATTTGTAATTGTTTCTGATGGTTAAATCTTGTTATATAATAACTGTTTTTTAAATTTATTACCACTCGATGTTTTACTCTCCAACATAACACATCATATGGTAGTAAAATCGTATGTTGAGTATAATGCCAAACACATGTCGAATTACAATTCTTGCAACACTTATTATAATTTTTTAAATTCTATCTATTGTATTCTTATATAATATATATTGGCCAGAAAATTCTTTGATTAATTTTTGTGAATTAGATCGTTTAATTGAAGATCGGAATAACAGAAATATCACTGTTATTATTACAGCTCGTGAAAACAAAAAATTGTAATTTTAAATTATTAAAAAATCTTTAAAATAAAAAGTTCAAAAAATAAAATCTTCAAAATTTTTAAAAACAAAAAAATTTAAAATTAAACAATATCGATACGGTCATAATATCTGACTTTGTAAAGTTATGTTCAGTTAGTAAATGATCGCTGGCTCGCTCCCATTAGTTTATATTATTTTTTATAAAGTTGAATTTTTACTTATAATTTCGGTTTTTACAAAAAAATTTTCATTAATCAATTCTATTTTTAACCTATTTTTAGAATTATAGTCTTTATAGCTTCAATGAAAACGGAATATCGTTCTGTTTTTGGCAATTTTTACCCGATTTTTATAATTATTATAAAATTTTTAATATTAAAATGGAATATCACGTTCGGATTTTTTGTTATTTTGAACGAATTTTTATCACTTTATCCAAATTGATGCGATAAAAACGGAATATATTATTCAGATGTTCACTAATTTTGATTATTTTCGACATTTTAAAAATGTTTTAATATAAAAACGGGAGACCACGTTCCAAATTTTAACCTTGTTTTGTTAATTTTTGCCTTATTTTTACTTTTTAGCTCACTTTTTTAGAAAAAGGAGAGCTTATGCATTTGACCATGTCCGTCTGTACATCTTTACGTTCGCAGTCTTTTATTAATTAAGATGATTTCCCGATTTCTTTAAATTAATTAAGGAATTTTGACTTTTTTCATTTGATTTAACTATTAAGATTTTCAACATTATCAAGATTAAGAAAAAGTGAGCTATCTATGAATTTGTCGTTCTTTTTTAATCTGTTTTTAGCCAATATTTACCCAATTTATACCAATTTTGTGGTCTTTTTTGGCCAATTTTATGCCTATTTTTGACAATATTTGGACTAATTTAACTTGAAATCCCTTTATTAAAATTAGAAATAGGTAAAATTCCATTAATTAGAATAAGAAGTTAGTAAAATCCCTTAATTAGAATAAGAAAATGATAAAAACTCTTTATTAATGTAAAATCTCTAAATTAGAATAATAGTGCGGACGGACGTACAGACGAAAACCCAAATCCATATATCTGTCTAAAAAGTCAGATAGAAATATAAATTAATCGGTAGCACAACAGCTCGTTAGTTTGGGAAAACCCCAGCATAACACACGTCGCGTAACAGTTCGTAGCTTTATTAGTGCCAGAGGTCTAAAGGGACATACCTCCTACTTACGAATTGCATTATATAGTTTAAATTTTTTATCTGAATTTTTAGACAGATATATGGATTTGGGTATGTACGTCTGTACGCACTCACTCTTACTCTAATTAAGGGATTTTAACCGATATCTTAATCTAATTAAGAGAATTTAATCTTTCTTTAATAAAGGGATTTTACCATTTTCATATTCAAATTAAGGGATTTTAAGCGATAATTTATATTAACTAATGGATTTTAAGCGAAATCTTATTCTAATTAAGGGATCCTAAACGATAACTTATTCTAAAAAGGGGTTTCCATGTTAATATGACCAAAAATAGGCATAAAATTGGTCAAAAAAGACCACAAAATTGGTAAAAAATTGGCTAAAAACAGATTAAAAAAGGGAAAAATAAGGCAAAAAATACCAAAATAAGGCTAAAATTGTCAACGGGATCTCCCGTTTTTATATGAAAACAGCCTTAAAATGTCAAAAATAGACAAAAATGGTTAACAACTGAACGGGATATTCCATTTTTATATTAACAATTTGGATAAAAATGATAAAAATCGGGTAAACGTAGTCAAAAATCAGAACAGTATATTCCGTTTTTATAATATCAGTTTGGACCAAAATGATAAATATCTGATAAATATAACCAAAAAACCGTTAGGGATATTCCGTTTTCTTTGTAATTATAATGACTATAATTTTAAAAATAGAATTGATTATTGGCTTGTTTTATGTAAAAAACTGAAATTATAAGTAAAAATTGAATTTTATTAAAAATAATATAAACTATTGGAAGCGAGCAAACGGAGAGAGCGATCGACCATACATTAACTGAAATTAACTTTACAAAGTCAGATATTATGACCGTATCGATATTCTTTTATTACAGAATAATCTTGAGCGTGTGCAGTACGATACAGTGTTGAGCGCCATTACTGTCTTTTCGTAGCCTTTTTAATATTAATATAGTTAAAAATATTAAGTAATAAAGCTTAGAGTTAGAAAAGATGTATAGGTCGCTTAACACTGGTTCACTTGTCCATCTTTTTATTTTCGAAAACATTTTCATGAAAAAAATAAACTAATTTTTCAAATAACAAATAATAACAAATGTGAACAAATTTATATTCTGATAGTTTTTAGTTTATTACATTAATTATATGATAAAGCGCCAGTTACACAAAAACTAACAGAAATTTAAGTAATTTTTATTGAAGTTTTTTGTTTAAAATAAAAAGCAGAGACAAAGATGGATAAACAATCAATGGTTAAGCGTTTAATAGATGTATATTAAAACGATACAGAGATCGGTCAATCAATTTCCTTAATACTCGCCATTGAAATAAGACGTCAATTTGATTGCTATTAAAAACATGTACGAGATATAAAATGATTCACTGATTCACTGATTCACTGATTCACTGATTCACTGATTCACTGATTCACTGATTCACTGATTCACTGATT
>JAQIXJ010004196.1:0-11238 GCA_034700185.1 Phthiracarus laevigatus | reverse complement strand
TTTCAACTTACGGATTAAGAATGCCGTGTGTGTATTATAATTATAATCGATTTGTTTATCTTTCTTCAATAGATCAATTCTTCAATTTTTTATATGGTTGGTCAAATTTTACAACTCATTTAAAAAATTTATTTCTTTTTAATTTGTTTAATACACATAATATTCATTTAAGTATAGTTTTAAATAGTTTGAATAATATTTTAATGTATTGTTATGTTTATTATTGTAAATGTACTTGAGTGCTCCCTGAAACTTAGTTCAGTTGTATTTCTTGCTTGATAGTGTGAACATCAAGTTATTCTTAACAAAATTCTGTTTTTAAAGATAAAACAAGAATGAACATTAGTAATGCGCTAATTTTGACTGATTCAATTGTTGGCTTACATTATTGATTTCTATTTTTAAATAAGCTAAACTTCTAATTATTATTGTTTCGATAAAAATTTTAATGTTCTATAAACCATTGGTATAAATAGTACTTCAGTTAGTGTTAAGGATATTTTCATTCATTCTAAATTTAGCTATTGACGAGTTAACATCAAAACTGGACTTATAGAAACAATTAGGAGCGTGTCATAACGTGTTTAGTATAACTAGAAAGACGCGTTACACAAATTTTTGCTCATATTTTCCCCTATATAATCCAATCGTGAACCTAATTTGTGTCTCTTTTGACCAATTGTGCCCCGTTTTTAGTCATTTTTGACCAATAATAAGCCCATATTTGCCCCTTATGAAGCCATTTTTGCCACATTTTAAGTCATTTTCATCAATTTTAAGCCCTTTTTGCCCTTTTTCAAGTCAATTTTGGCATTTTTTTTACTGTTTTGGCCCATTCTTGCCTTATTTTGTGATCCAAAAAAAGTCTACAGACATACAGACAAACAGACATTGGAAATTCATTAGCTGACTTCTACAAAGTGAGCTAAAACTGATAAACTAGTTTTGCATGATTATTTCATGAAAATCTCTGCTATAATATCGACTTCTCTGGTAACTTAAAGTTATATTTAAAGTTTGACATCATTATTGCATTGGTTTTTTCCTCACGAATTCTGTGAGTCTTAGTTTCAAACCATAAAAGATATTAATGATGCAACAGTTTTATATTTACGGTTTATGTAACATCAAAAGCTTGTATTGACAGATTGCATAAAAACTTTACAAATATATGAACATATACAGAAACATTTAAGAAATTAACTCTCAAACCTCACTAAATTTCGTTTATAAGTGATTTATTTTGTAAAATAGTGTTCAGTGGTCATGTTAGTCAATCATCAAATTATTTAATACTTTTAGTTTTAGGCTTTTTTCTAAAATATTATTGTTTGAATGACTTTGTGTCAAGAAAGAAAAGTTCACAAGATTTCATTTTTTATATTTTCATTTGTTCTATGAGATTTAAAAAAAACTTTATTATTTATTACAAAATCTTCCAAAAAGTTTTTTATACTTAATTGGAAATTTTATTAATTTTCAATTACAATAAAAAATATTTTCGTAAATTCATTTGAAATTGCATTAATCTCATTTATTATGATTCAGAAGAGCAATTAAATTGAGATTGAAAATTATGGCCAAATTTTTAAAGACAATAATAAAGAAATTACGTTGTTACAAATACTTATTAAAAAGTGACGAAAAAAAGAGAATATTTTGGATTATGCAAAAATAACAGCAAAACAAGAGTAAATCATTTATTAATAGCTCTATTTTTCGAAGATTGTTAACTCGTAAATTTCTAAAACAAATATTTTAGTTATAAAATTTAAGTTTCAAAGATTTCAAGTATTTGTTGAATCATTTTATAAATGTGGAACTGTAAACATTTCTAAAAAAATTTTCAATTATCAAATTATAACAAGATTTTTAATTCTTTAATCGTCGATATATTCTAAGATTTATACCATTGGTATTAAAACGTGAATACTAGTCATTGAAAAATCTTTAGTTAAAATGCTAAAATTTTATAAAAAGAACAAAATAAAGCGATTGTACTGATATGAAGGTATGTGATATTTCCTCAATAAAAATAGTGGCTTAGTTGATTCTATGTTTGTGAAGATAACTATTAAAGAAAAACCATATTATCAAAAATTTCATTAATATTCTTAAATATAATTACGTTTTATAAAAAATATGAACTAAAGTGCATAAAAAGTTGTCTTTATATCCTAATTATCGCTTATAATACTAAAGTATATATTGTCGTGAATAGTCCTTGGTTGGTTAAATTAAAAACTAAATTCTCATCTAACTAGAAGTCATTTTTATCTCTCAAATGTTAATGTTCTTTCAAAACATATAATAATAAATAGATTTTAATCGTAAATCAACAAAATTTTTAACGTTATTATTTTTATTTCCTTTTTTATTTAAAAAATACTTCTCTATCAGAGACGCACGAATGGGCTTTCTAAAACAAAACAAAACGCTTTTTTATTATGGGCTAAATAATATATTTTCTAATATTCATATTAATAAATCATATATGGTTTTTAAATGAACAAATTCAAAAAAAAATCATTATTCTATTGAAAAATTTCGAAAAGAATAAGATTGAAATTGTTTTAACAAAACTTTTGCTTTAATCAGTAGCGGCAGATTATAGGATGGAATTTATTTTTAATTTAGAAGTTCATTCACGTTTAGCGTTTTCTTTTAGTTTTAGGTTTTATTTATTTAGCACCTAGTTCTGAAAAGAATATTTAATGAATATTCAATTGATTTTCATCCTAGAAAAAGTGGTACTCAAAACTTCATCCACACAATAATGATCGTACATAGAATAATCCAAAAATAAAATATCTAAAAAAAGTTAGTAAATCTTGATTATATAACTATAAATTGGTAAATTTTTTAAAAAACTTATAGCTTTGTATAAAAGAAATAATAATGATTACATAAAATAATTTGAAGGGTTATGCAAATACGAAAAAAAATATTTGTATGAAGACGTTTTTTTACCGATATAGAAAGCTATTCAAAATAATCAACCACTGGTAAGATTGAACGAAAATTAAATTGACCATTGAAAATTAAGAAGAAAAGAATGCAAACTAAACTTCTAGAGCGGTAGTGATTAATTAAATTTAACAATAGGCCTGTTAATCCCAAACGGCAACTGTTATAACGTAGGTACCATTAAAAATTTAAATTCTTTTATCACCTGTAATCGGTTATTAATCAAGAACATATTACATTAAATTATGATATAATTATATAAAAATGGTTATTAGTAGGAGCCTATTTTACAAATGCAAAATTCTGTTAATCTGAATGAACAAGGTCTTTTTTATTATTTTAAAAACAAGAAAAATGTGGAATAAAACTTGACTATTACTTAGACATAAAGATAAAAATCGCAAATAAATAAAAACAAGCTCGAAAAAATCATAATATCTGTCTTTGTAAAGTTAGGTTCAGTAAGTATTTGGTTACTCGCTTACTGCATTCGCTCGCTTAACACTTTTATATTTCGTGTTCTATAATATATCAGCTCCATTAGCAGCAAATGATACTTAAGTTTTGAATTATATTTAGTTATTTTAACATGAATTTTGACTCTTATAACCTGCGTTTTAACCATTATGAGCCTGAAAATCAATTAAATACCGCCAACATGTGGCAGGTGCCAAAAAACTTTAACTTAAATTTTGGCCATTTTTGCCATGGTTTGCCTTTCTAACCAGTTTTTATTTATTTTGAGAAATAAATTTTTTTAACTGAAAAATGCAGATGCTACTCACATTGTTTTAGCCATTTTTGCCTAATTTTTCCATTTTTGGCCTTTCTTGTCATTTTGTAAAAATTAATCACTTTTTCAAGGTTAATAGAGGTAGATCCCACTGAAGTTTTAAACTTATTTTTGCCATTTATTCGCCTATTTTGATCCATTTTTGACACTTGATGACAGTTTTTTACTTTTTTATGGCCATTAAGACATGATTTTTGCCTGTTTTACCCTTATATAGATCCACTCTTGGCCATTTTAACTCTTTTTATGACAATATTGGGAAAATCTTGCTCATTGTGACACTCTTTATTGGCACCCTCAATTAACTTAAGAAATCGTTAAACTTCCGTTATTAGCATAAGAAATTGGTAAAAGACCTTTATTAAAGTAAAGAACAAATTACCTTAATTAGATTAAGAGTGTGAAAACCAGACAGACAGACTGACAGATTACCCAAATCTATATATCTGAATTTTGCAAAGTCAGATAAAAAATTATCAAAATTTAAACGTGAAATATAAATATTTACGTAAGAA
Source organism: Phthiracarus laevigatus (assembly GCA_034700185.1). Taxonomy (NCBI): domain Eukaryota; kingdom Metazoa; phylum Arthropoda; class Arachnida; order Sarcoptiformes; family Phthiracaridae; genus Phthiracarus; species Phthiracarus laevigatus. Next base: position 6,963 of record JAQIXJ010004196.1, on the reverse strand, counting down.
AATTAGATAAATATTATTATGGTATTAAAATCCGGATCTAGATGTGCTATTTTGTTCGCAAGCGTGTCCTTTTCCTTTTCTATTTTCTGATAATATTCTTTCGCTATCATTTCGTTATCCCTTTCATTACAATCTATACAATTAAAAACATCTAGCTGTATCTTCATGATTCGAGCTTCAGAAAGTTTCAGAACCAGTTTTACAAATGGTAATAATCAGTCTATATAGTAGATGTTTAGAACTATAATAAACTACAATACGTTATGAAACGTTAAATTATTGATTATTTGTTATGTTTTTTCGTTGAACAATTCAATACTACTGTTACTGATAAGATTTAATCATTTAATTTTATAAATTCAATCAGATATCCCTTATTATAGCATTTATTATAAAATTCACTTTTGCTTTGAATAGTTAATATACTAATATTTATTTGTATCCCTGTTATCCCTTTAATTACAATTTATATTATTAAAAACAACAAACTATGTCTTCGTATTTAGAGCATCAGAATGATCAAATTTTCAAACAAATATAAGATTACTAACAAACAACTAAGTTATATAAAATTTTGTTAGTTTTATTAAAATTAAACAATTAAAAAATTCTATTTACTTTAAAAGCACCAACAAATTGTATCACGATAATACAGAAAATTTAAATAATGCAAAAACTAAAATTAATCTAATTTATTAACTGTGTAAAAGTAAGATATTGTATTTAACATTGCACTTGACTCTGTTATCTTTAATAAAATATAGTAACATAAAACTGATATGGCGCTATAAGCACACCGCTTACATCTTCAATAAAGTTCAATACATTTCAATACATTCACTCTCAAATGACTCATTTGTTAATAACTCAAACACTCAATTGTTATTAACGCTAAAACCTTACTCATTAGTTCAATGTTTTCAACGCAATGTAAACGTTTTGTAAATTACACACATCTAATTTAACTCAATATTCAATGTAAAATATTCACTCTTGTATTCATGTCTGTTTAATAAAGTCGCGTTTAAAACACAAGCTTTAATCTTTACTTCACAACGTTGTATTAACAGCAAAGTTATACAAAGTCACTATTAGTACCATCATTGGCTACCATTGACCTTACTCTCAACCGTAGTCAAAGACACAATCAACGAAGATCACATTCTTCTGGAACTAATAGAATCATAAGTATATGAGCATCACTGGTATCAACAATAGCAACACATTGGTAGTACCGCATCAACATTAGATAACAAGTAAACGCTGTATTCGAGTATCACAAACTCATCAAAGTCTACACAAACGATCGGTAATACCACTCACGCTGTCAACACACACCACAGTCCAAACTCACCTCCAAGGACACACACCCAGCAACTCTTATCAAAATAAGAAAAAAAGAATTAAAATAAAGCAAAATTTGGTTAAAATTGTCCATAATTAAGCATAAATTAATAAGAATTTACATAATACTTTATACTTATAATTCTATTATAGTACTTGGAAACTTATTTGAATTATGGTGTAATTTTTATTTATAAATTTTTCGGGGTTTAAAAGAAATTTAGAAGTTGTATTATAGCAAATGAAAAATTTTAGAAAAAAATGGCGTGATGAACATTACAATGTGCTTTACACACATCCGACTCATTAATTTAGCATTTTGTCAACAATTTTTAAATTCCCTATACTTTCTATCGGTTATGGGTTAACTTCAACTTTATCATCAAAGAACCTTTACGGTTCCGTTTTTACTTTATGTTAGCATTTAAGTGTTAAAGTATTATTAGTCCTATATTAACTGTAAATTAAATTAATAAATTGATGGATTCTTCGAAAAAATTTGATATATTAGCAATAGAATTCTGATGTAACAATAAAATAAATCTAACAGATTAAAAAAGATTGCATGATGAAGCTATTTAGATAAAAACTAGTGTAGTCTTGTAGAATCTTCTAGAAGCTATTTAGATAAAAACTAGTGTAGTCTTGTAGAATCTTCTATTTTTAATTTTTTTACCAATACAAATCTATTGAGACTTTAAGTTCACTTTGAAAAAAGCTGCTTTTGGATTTGCAATTTCTGGATGTCTGTGTGTGACTCTTTTTGTAGACTTTTTAAAGGAGGGTTTTTTAAAAAATTATAAGAAGCTCTTATTAAAACTTATAGAAGGCTTTTTTAAAAGTTATAGGAAGCTTTTTTCAAAATTATAGGAGGCTTTTTGAAATTTATAGTAGGCTTTTTTCAGTTTTTACAATTTTTTTCAACTTTATCTAAATTTTAGTTAGGTTGAAACTTTGTTTAATAACATTATAATAAATTCAAATAATCTAAATTTAAACAACTTTTGAAACATAATATAGAGAGAACAGTATGATCACGGGCTTGGATTGTAAACCAAAATTAAATAAAACCTATACTGATGAATATGTTTTGAACTAGAATTAAATTTGAACATCATGCTTTCCTTGTTTTATTTTTATATATGTTAGGCTACGTTTATACTTGACAATGTATACTAAAAATAAATAAAATCTATAATCATGTAAATTATGATTAGAATTAGTTCGAAACTGTATGCTATCCATGCTTGATTCTTAAATAAGCTGCGTACCGCTAATAATTAAGAAATTAACTAAGTATATAATAAAATTAGTGATTCTAAGTGATTGACTTTCTAGACAGATATATGGATTTGACTATGTCCGTCTGTCCGTTCGTTTGTCCGCACTCTTATTCTTATTAAGGAATTTTAATCTTAACTTTAATAAAGGTATTTTACCATTTTCTTATTCTAATTAATGGTTTTTTCCATTTTCTTTTTCTAATTAAGGGATTTCAAGCGATTTCCTATTCTATTAAAGGGGTTTTAATCTTTTCTGTAATAAAGGGATTTTACAATTTTCTTATTCTAATTAAGGGATTTTAAACTATATCTTATTTTAAAAAAGGGATTTCAATGTTAATATGGCATAAAAATGGTCAATAAAGGCCACAAAATTGGCTAAAAACTGTGAAAAATAGTGAAAAATTTCCTAATTGAGGTTAAAATTGGGAACGGGATCTCCCGTTTTTATTAGAAAACAGTTTAAAAAATGTCAAAAATAGACAAAATAGGTTATAAATTAGAACGAGATATCTCTTTTTATAGATTCAATTGGACAAAAAAATAAAATATGGTGAAAATAGTCAAAAATCAGAACGGGATATTCCGTTGTTATAATAACATTTTGGACAAATATGATAAAATCGAGTTAAAGTAGTCGAAAATAGAAAAGGATATTCCGTTTTATATAAACAATTTGTACAAAAATTATTAAATTGGGTTAAAATAGTCAAAAATCAGAACGGAATATTCCGTTTTTATAATAAAAATTTGGACAAAAATGATAAAATCGGGTTAAAAATAGCCAAAAACCGATCGGGATATTCCATTTTTCATAATTATTATAAAGACTATAATTTTAATAATAGAATTTATTATTGGCTTGTTTTATGTAAAATACTAAAACTATAAGTAAAAATACACTTTTATGAAAAATAATATAAACTTATCCGAGCGAGCAAACGGAGAGAGTGAGGAACAATATACTAACTGAACAAACTTTACAAAGTGAGATATTATGAACATATCGATCTTGTTTTAAACTGTATTTTACTTAAATGTTTACAGAAATTAGTTAATTTACAAAAAACAAGAATTAAGATTTTGTATAAATTTTTCCAACATTAATAGAGCTCACTTTAATATTAAAATATAAATACATAGAAGAAATATTTAACAGTTTATAAATATTAATTTTAAAGATTTTTATCATTTTTATAGCATTTTTTAGTAAGTTGCATTATTCTAGCATAATTATTTTTGTAATTTTTTAATTTTAGATTTTAATTCTTTGTTGATCTGTTCAGTTTGTAAAATTTAATAAGTCTTAATAACTAAAATTTTTAGCCCACTTTTTATAAAAAAAGGCGAGCTTATGGATTTGACAATGTCTGTCTGTCTGTAAGTCCGTCGTCCGTCCGTCGCGGTTTCAGCAGTCTTATATTATATAAGGGATTTGAAGTTTTTATATCTGCTTAAAAGCTAGTATATTTGTTACATTATTATGCATGAACCTATGAAAATGAACTATCTATGAATGTGTCGTTCTTTTTTTCATAGAAGAGTTAAAAAATATTTCAATTTTAGTTTTACTCTCAAAAATCTGAACAAAACTAGATAAACACAAAAAGTAAAAGTAATACAATTTTTTCTAAATAAAATGCCGTAACATGTTCATAAGCTTCTGTATATTTAATTTTGTTCAAATTTTTTATTTATTTTATTTGCAATTCTTTGTATTGTTTATGAAATTCTCAGTTCCACACAAAGCTTAAACTCATTTTAAAACTTTTTGACGTTTTTAAACATTAGTTCAATTTGGATTTTATTTTTATGCAGTTTTCAGTCTATTTTTTAACATAAAATATAGTTCTTGAAATCAATAAGCAAAATATCTGGCATAAAATAGTATGAATTATCTATTTTCCATATTTTTCAGAAGTGCTTTGATAGACTTTCACTAGGTAAAGATAGATTTTGAAAGATAAATTTTTAATAAAATAGCACTTTTTGCAAATCAAATAAAAAACGTCACTTAAATCACATGAGTTAGAACCTCTTACTTTCTTTAACCTTAGAAAAAAGTCCAAATGAATCTTCATCCAACCTTAAATTTAATAAAACATTTATAAAACAACATTTAGAATCGCTTATATAACTTCTGATAGTCTAGTTATCAAAAATTTATTTCATTTTTAATTTAATAAAATTCAAATAAAAATTTTTAGCTCACTTTTTTTTAAAAAAAGGCGAGCTTATGGATTTGAGTATGTCCGTCCGTCCGTCTGTCTATCTGTCACGGTGTCCGCAGCCTTTCCAGTTTGGCTAAATTTAGCACTTAAGTTTTGTAAATTTTTGTTTAGAAATAAATGATAACTACTAAAAAGTGAGCTCTCTGTTAATGTGTCTTTCTTATTTATGCAAACTATGAGCTGACAGACATTTTTTAAATCTTAAACACCTGGCAAAAAATCGTACAAAACCTATTCTATAGTTTTGTGAACTTATCTACCAAACTTTACATTGTCTAAACAAATGCTAATTTATTACATTTATTCTAAAAAATTCTTCATCATAAAAGAAGAAAAAAGTCTTAAAATAAAGCTGTTATCTAATAATCAGTGTCTTGTATGAAGTAGTTGTGCGGCCGGTATAGGCGAACAACCACAACTAGTTTAGTATTGGAATAATACATAAGAATGTTTTACCTCCAGTAAAAAAAACCACGAGCTACTACAGATGATTGCAACCAGACACTAGATGAAAACAATTTTTAAGTATAAAAATAACTTAACTTGAAAAATTCAAGCTGAACTACATTTGAAAATCTTTTAATGTTTACACTATAAAGTTAAGATATTAAGAGAGTATAATATAATGTTAGGAAAATAAGCATTCATTATCATTAATAGTTCATATAAAATTTAATAATTAATAGTTATCAATATTACTAGAAAAACCGTAAGAATTTTATGAGTAAAAGAGTAGTGACTAAAATCACATACACTATAATCAGCGATATAAAATTAGTAATTTAAAGAGAAAGATTATAATAAACTGTGAATATTTTTTGAATAGGTGAACATTTATAATCATTTTTATTTTATACAATTTTATAAAATTTATCTTAACAGATTAACTTTTATTTAATGTCAACACATCAAAATTAATAAACTAAGTTTATAACAAAAATGTGTCATCTTAAAAAAACTTTTAAACAGAAAAATAACTAAAACTTGAAAACCATGAAAATTTTTGTAATATAGAACTGTAATGTTAATTTAATAAGTATCATTTAATATTGTTTTATTAATCTCAAGTTTACTAGACTAAGTCTCAATTTTACTAGACTCTAGTCTAAATAATAACAAGAACTACACATTCATAGAGAGCTCACTTTTAATCTAATAATCCATTTAGTTCTTAACTATTTTATTAATAAAAGTTAATCATGATAGACTTCACTGATAAATTAATTGAAGTAATTGTTTACTGTATTATGTTAGCTTTGGTAGATGAATCTTGTAACAAATAATATTCATTAATAATAAAAAAAACAGTTTGTTAAAATTTAATATTTTTAATGATTATTTAGAACCAGCAATTTCATAATTGTTATCAAATTGAAAACCATAATGGTTTGTGGTAGGAGAAGTAAGATTCATAAGAATGTACATCAATACTACATTGCCGAGTGAAAACTAAATCAATTTGGGTGTTGCAATTTGTTGTAACTCCAGTGTTCATTAAGATAAGGCCTTTATTTTTCATTGATTCCAAAAAAGCTTTGTTACAATCTTTTAGTACATCGATATTAAAATCTCCAACAACAATACATTTCTTACATTTGACTTTACTTAAACAATCATCAATTTCCTTTAGTAAACGTGATCGCGTTGTGTATACGGAGCTGTAAATTAAAATCACGTCTAAATCATTTAAGTTGAATCCAATACAATTTATATATGATTTCAGATCTAATTGAATTTTTGTTTTGAATAATAAACTACAATTTTCTTTCGAATAAACGGAGCATCCGCTTGCTTTCCTATCTTTCTTTGAACTTATCTGTGATACTAATTTGAAGTTTGGAAACTCTATAATTTCATGATCCATCAACCATGTTTCAACGAGTAATAAATAATCTGCGGCCATAAAATTGTTATCATGGGTTATATCTACGTAGTTTTTCGGTAGCGATTGTACATTGTGATACATAATTTTAGTTCTATTGGTTTCATCTTCTGATAAAAACTTAAGTGAGAAGTTTATTGCTGCTCCCGTTCGTAATCGATTAACCTCAGTTTCCACTTCTATTACAGCATTGGTTTTCCTTGGTTGAAAGAATGTTCCCTCA
>JAQIXJ010004195.1:0-11240 GCA_034700185.1 Phthiracarus laevigatus | reverse complement strand
TCATTAATAGTTACAAAATTTTATTAGCATTTATTAATATATAAATCATCAATCATTTTCAAATTATTTTAGTGAACAAAAGTTACCTTAAGTTTCCATTATTAGTTGCAAACTCGATATATTTGCAAATACAGTCAAACATTTCTTTAGTAATTTTTACGTGACGCGAGTCTTGATCACTGATAAATAAATGATCAGTATTAATCAAATTAAATTTTAGTCATTTGCCCCAATTTTAAATTCGTTAAAAACAGCTTTAGGCATAAGCACTTAAAAACAGTCCTAAATATTACATGGATTTTTACTTAATTAAAGTTGTTTTCCTGTGCTTTAAGCTATTTTTTTAACTTAATAAAAATTAGGTTAATTGTTGTCTGGAATATCAGGAATACTACTAAGATGAACTTTATAATGCTGTTTCAATGGATAGGTTTTCCGAAACCTCTTTCCACACTGAGGCCAAACACATATAAATGTCTTTTCTTTAGTATGGATTAATTGATTTGATTTAATGCGATTAACATTATTTGTTTTATAATTACACTCATTATAGTCACATATATATCTTAATCTAAAATATTTTGAGTGAACTTTGCTATGTTTTGTGAAATAGCTTTTCAATTTTGTTGAGAAATAACAGCCTTTATATTTACACATGTATTTGAATTCATTTTTATATTTGATCACAATTTTAGTATCCTTCACTTTACTTAAAAATCTGTATTCACATTTTTTATTATTGTAAAAATCATTTATATTTAAGCCGCACACAGTTTTCTTAGTTAATTCACACTTTTGCTTCAATAAATAATTTGCTTTATTTATAAATTTCTGTAATTCACTGTTGAATGAAAGCATAGAAATTTTGTCTATTATAGTTGCCGCACTGTCAACACAAAATCTATCATAAATTCTCATTTTTAGCATTAATAAAACACTAGATTAATATTTTAATAAAATTTTTTAAGACAAATTTCTGTCGATTATCTGCCTTATAATGGAAATCCAAGTCTAACGTTAATGCTTAAGTAAGATATTGCAAAAACCTGCGGCAGAAGAGAACGATTTTTGTTTAGTGTTAAAAATAGTAATTAAAGTGAAGGTCAACACAGTATAATCAGTTTTATAAAGTTATTTCAAAGGTAGAAGGTATGACTCATGCTGTTAAACCATTGGTCACTTAAAAACTCGTTTGAAAACAAAACAAAACTTTCAAAGTTTTTGAAAATGCATTTAGTGTGACAGAAAAAGGGTTAACTTTGTTTACCTGAGATTTGTGATTTTTTAATATTATGCATTAGTTTTACAACTTGTAAATTAATTTTAATCGTCCACATCACTGGAACATGTCTATAATGTGATCATTCATTTAACGTAATTATATGACACACGTGCTATGTATTATGAATGAAATGTCTCTGTAAAATTAAAGTCTCAATTAATCTTATTTTTAATTACAATTAAAAGTCATTGTCTGGCATTTTATATGATTAATTTTATACTTATAGTACAGGGAATATATTTAGTTTTTTACTAAATTGGTGTATAATTTATGATGTATTAATATATATTTATAATGATAATCAATAAAATCAGTGATTTATGTGAAATCAAGTTATTATTGTAAGCGTAAAACTGGGTATGATTTCCAATATAATAAAATTACAAGAAAAACTGTTTAAAACTACTCAACTAATACAACGAAAATCTGATTATAACCATTTATATTGTTTCGAAATTATGTCAAACCATAATAATGATAAATACATTAATTATAAATTTTGTCGTACGATTATTTTATCTATGGCTATGGCTAATAAACTGACCCAAGTTTATGTCGTTCCATTTCCACAAAATATAAAAATATAAAAAATGCTTTTTTTTATTAATTTAAAAAAAAATATCTAGCTTACATTGTAGTTAAATTAGACTTTATATTTAGTCTTTATATTTGCACTTGTATTTTAATTCATTTTAAATGTGTTTGACAACTTAATAAATGTGATAAATACTGGTTGTAATAAATCCATACACAATTAATCAATTTAATCAATAGTAGATCTATTCATAGTTTTCAATGTTTAAATAAAAGATAAGTTATGCACAAAAGAAATTAAGAAAATATTTTGCGTCTAAACTTGAAATTGTTCATATCTTTAATTAATACAAGCACGTTTCGAAATGATTAGTTATATAATCCCAAATAAATCGTTTCTCCTGAATCCATTAAGTGTACCGCTGAGATGTATTCACGCTATCGATTGGTATAAATAATGCCGAAGCCATTAAACTGAATCTATTCTGCAAAACTTACCGAACGGTTATTCACGTAATATTTATCGCGATTATTTTTTTCAAGCGATTTCATTTTTTCCATTTTGTTATAACCGTTATCGTTAACAAATTTCGTTTCATTAAACTGTTATTTTAATATGAGTCTAGGGTCGGGCATTAACATATCGGGCTAACGTCGGACTTGGGCCCAAAATTTTTAACGATTTCTAAGACTACTGCAGAAGATAATTATTACCAACTAATAATAAATATATTAAGATCAATTGTGAAAATAACTGAACAAATTATTAAATTTAATTTTATGTCTTTATTTTAGATTAGAAACAACTTAATATAATAAAATTATATATTAATAGTCTGTTATGTTATAAAAATATTTATTGAATTAGTATACACAAATATTATAAATCGTTGAAAAACAACGCTTGCGGTCTTAACATTAGCTCGAACACTATGAACAGACCCCGATATTTGGTTAATACTCAAATTTCCCCAATTATCCTAAATTTGAGAGAAATTCGTTATAACCAACAAATTTGCAAAAAAAAGTGATTTTTCAACCAAATTTATGATTATACACAAAAAAACAGTGTAAAACTTGTGTTTTATCAATTTTTATATATTTAAATTTCAATTTTAAAATTTATTGTGTGTTCAAAATATTTATAATTGACTATAATAATTATAAAGCCTAAATGAATCAATTTGCAGGATGTCCCAGACTTTGAAGGCCTTGACGGGGTCTTATTTCAAATTTTTTCAAACTTCAAAGGGGGAGTAAACTCATCGGATTTAAGTGACAATTTTTGGTTAATTCGGCAAATAAATGCTATTTTCATGAAAAAATTGCTATTTTATGACTTCAGATTATTATATTTCCGGCAACAAAGGTGCCATACTTATGATTTCAGATTTTCATTTTAAAATGTGTTAAATATAAACTATTATCAATGAGATGGTGATGCACTCTAATGCCTAATACCAGGGTGTCCCAGAGTGTGCCGGTCTGGGGGAGGTTACTTTCCGACTTTTCAAAATTTTAGGGGGGGAGGTTACTTTCCGACTTTCAAACTACACGGTTTTAAGCGACAATTTTTCTGCCATCGGACAAAAAAACATCAAAAAAAAAATTTCCCCATAGAGATGTCATTTCTCATTTTTTAGGTAGGGGGGCTCATCTTTTTGAGAATTCATGAGGGGTAACCGCCCTCCAGCCCTCCTCTGGGACACCCTGCCTAATACTATTATACATAAATCTTCTATGGAGTTAAAGGACTTTTTGGGCAAAATGTTTATCACAGTCTTTAAAACTACATTTATAAGGTTTAATGTTTTAGTGAACAAATTCATGTTTTCTTAATTTGCTTCTAAGAATAAACATTTTACAACATTTAGTGCATTTATATTTTTTAAAATTAAAAAGCTTTTTATAATGAGCTTTCAATTATTTGTTTTTCGTGAGAAAATGTAATATTTGTCTTCTAGAGTTTTGCGATTTTATTTAAAATATGAATAAATTATAAGATTTTTGTAAATTTAATATATATACCTGTTTATTACCTTAGATGATCTCAAATTTAATTTTTAAATCTTAACCAGTAACCACGACCTCTACTTATATCTTCAACGCAATAAAAGAACTTTAAAATTTTTTATCAGTGAAATATATTTCCTATCAGTAAAATCGAAACCAATCTATGTTTTATTTCATTATTAATTTAGAACTATTTTTAATTTTCATAATATTAATAATAAACATTAATTTACTTAGTGATAATTAATTTAAAACTGTTACTAAAATTGGTTTGTATTTCTTCAGTAAATGTTCACATACGTAAATAAATATTTCTATATATTAAATTGGAATAACAATTAATTTTTATATCTTTAATTAGTTTTAGTTCATTTTTAGATAGCATTTAGTTAATTAATTTGTTAGTTAGTTAAATAGTCGTAATTTTTGTTTTTTGAAAACATAGAAGTTAATATTAAAATTTAATTAAATTGATTTGAATAAAAGTTAAATTATAAAATAATGGAATGGAGGCATCTTTTTCGGTGACGATTTAATTCACCAAAAGTAACAAACTTTTTCTTACAATTTACAACACATTTAAACAATCTTTTATTTGTGTGTTTATGACAAATGTGACTTTTTAATTCATTTAATTGGGTTGGTTAGGGTTGGGAAAGGTTGGCAAGGATCGAGTCGGATTCGGAAGGGTTGGGGAAAGATGGGTTGGGTCAGAACGAGTTTGGTCGGGTTGGAACTTTTTGGTCGGGTTGGCAAGCGTTGGGAACGATTGAGAAGGGTCGGGTTGGGTTTGGGAGGGTCGGGTTGAGTTGGGAAGGGTTGGAAAGGGTTGGGTTGTGACTGGTTGGAACGTGTTATGTATGGTTTTTGTACGGTATTGCTCGAGAAGTCACAGAACTGTACGGCATAGAGTTGGAAATAATCCACTTATTTAGGAGGGGTCAAACATTATATATAGTTATTCGATATCGATATAGTTCAACACACCTTACGGAACGTTGTAAAATAAGGGGTCACTCGAATGGGTGGGCATCGAGTTGGCAAACAATCCCTTAATTAGGAGGGGTCAAAAATATTATATATCTATACGAAACCTTTATTATTCAACTCAGCACAAAGTACGGACTTCAATGAGGGGTCAATTGAGAAGGTGGGCATCCAGTTGGTAAACCCCCACTTTTTTGGAGGGGTCAAAAAAATTAAATTACTAGAAGAAACCTTTATTATTCAACTAAGCTCAAAAAACTAAGTTTAATGAGGGGTCACTCGAGGGGGTGGAAATGCAGTTGGCAAACCCGCACTTAATTAGTGGTGTCAAAAATTATTTATAGTCATAAGACATCTATTTCGTTCATCTCACCTCACGGCACGTAGTTAAACAAGGGGTCACTAGAAGGGGTGGACTCGAGTTGGCAAACCCCCAAATATTTAGGAGTGGTGAAAAATTATATATAGTCATTCGCAATCTGTATAGCACAACTCACCTCACGGAACTAGGTAATCAAGTGTTCACTCGATAGCTTGGGCATCGATTTGGAAAACCCCCACATATTTATGGGGGCAAAAAAATTAATTATCTAAACGAAACCTTTATTATTCAACTCAGTTCAAAAAATAAGTTAAATGAGGGGTCACTTGAGAGGGTGAGCATCCATTTGGCAAACACACACTTATTTAGTGGTGTCAAAAATGATTTATAGTCATTAGGCATCTATATCGTTCATCTCACCTCACGGTACGCAGTTAAACAAGGGATCATTCGATGTGTTGGGCATCCAGTTGGCAAACACCCCACTTATTTAGGAGGGGTCAAAAATTATATATAGTCATTCGATATCTATATAGTTCAACTCACCTCATGGTACGTAGTTAAACAAGGCGTAACTCAAGGGGGTGGGGATAGAGTTGGCAAACCATCACTTATTTAGGAGTGGTCAAAAAAATTAAATATCTATACGAAACATTTATTATTCAACTCAGCTCAAAAAAAGGAGTTAAATGAGTGGTCACTTGAGGGGTAACTCAAGAGGGTTAGCATAGAGTTGGAAAACTCATAAATATTTAGGAAGGGTAAAAAAATTGAAAATCCATACCAAACATTTGTTCTTCAACTCAGCAAAAAAACGAAAGTGAGTCAGGTTGAAGTTGGTTCAGGTTAAAGTTCGGTCAGGTTAAAGTTCGGTCAGGTTAAAGTTAAATACGGGTAGAGTTGGGTCATATAGATTGGTAGAATTTGAGTTCTTTAAAGTAGAATTATTTTTGTGAAAATGAACATGTTGGCGGCCTTATTTCTAGTTAATATGTATAGTGCAAAACTATTTTGTATATTTTATTAAACTGTGGCATTAATTTAATAAATTTTGGCATTTTGAGTAAATATTTTACAAATAAGTTAAGTAAAGATAACAAAAGACTATTTGATTTGAAAAACTAGTAAAATCGAAGTATGTGAATAAGCATTGTGAATAAGCATTGTGAATAACTAATTATGCTCAAGCATTCAAATTCAAATTAACGTAATTATAGTTATAACGATGTTGAGAAACTTAGAAAATCTCTGACCGACGGTCATTGTCAAATCATTAAACTAATAACAAATTTTAATAATTGAGATTTTTAACTATACGGTACTGCAGTCGAATGCGTAACACTATTATACTTACTATAGACTCGCGCCAAAAGTTTTGTGCGAATTAAAAGATTGTTATTCACGTCGTTTACACCAAAGTTTCCTACCTTAGCCCTGCATCCGTCTGCATATGCGCTCACGAGTCAGGGTTAGTCTAAGTGTAACTTTAGCTGCATCTGTACGATTAGCAGCAATCGTTAAACATATAGATACAAACCATACCTAGAAAATGGTCAAATTATCTATCGGCTTATTAAATATTGGTAATCAGTAATATTACTATTGAATCAATAACTCTTTTCTTTTAGCGCAATAATTACGTAAATAGATATTGTCTATTATTTTTTATGTGCTCAAATTTTCTAATAATTATCTTATTAGTAAATTAAGATTAGTTTTAATTATTAATAAATAAATATGAAAATTAAAATTTTAAAATCAACTATTTTTTAATTAAGGGAGTTGGTTGGGTTAAATTTTTATATTAAAAAATTGTTTATAAATTTCTAAGTAACGGAGTGGGTTAGGATAATTTATTTAATTTTAAAATAATTGAAAATTACATAAAATCTTTAGTAAGGAAGTGGGTTTGGGTAGTTCCTCATTTTAAAAATAATTAAAATACAAACAAATTTTAAGTAAGGCAGTGAGTTTGGGTAAGTCTTCATATGCAAAAATAATAAAAAAAATATTATTAATTTTCAAAAATGAGTTGGCTAGGGTAGATTTTTAACTATTTAAGTGATTAATAAATGTAAACATTTTAGTAGGATTGCTGGTTTAGATAAAGTTCATATATATCAAGAACAGAACATTCATAGAGAGCTCACTTTTTTCGATAAGGCATACTTATATGCCAAATCTAATAGAAATTTGCAATATTAATCAATATGGAAAAATGCAAAATCCCATAATTAATAAAAGGAGTAGGTTAAATCACTCTATCAAAATAAAACTGCAAACAAACAGACGGACAGAGAGACGGACGGACAGACAGACTCGGTCAAATCCAAAAGCTCGCCATTTTCAAAAAAAGTTATCTTAAAATATAAAATACAATACAAATATTTTTTATTAAGATAGTAAGATTGTTTAGAATTTTAAAATTCAAAATAATTACAATATATTATCAAAAGAGATTGGGATGATATTAATTTTAGAATTTGTAAAGATACAAATAGTTTTTGTAATTGGAGTTTAAGGATTTTGTAATTATCATAAATTATAATTAACATTCAAACCATTCGTGAAATGTGTTTGAGTGGAGTTAAATATTTTAAAATAAATAATTAATATCACAATTAGAAATCAATAAAAATGATATATTTTTATTAGTCTGATTATACCAAAGGTGACGCTAAACTTTAAGTTGCATCCTTTTTACGTCAAAACTTCGATAAGGAATGTCCTAACTTCAAAGTAGTGCCTCCAGCACTACATAGACTTGCTGCAATTCATTAAGATTGTTTCTTTTCATTACAACAACGTGTAACTAACGCTGTAAGTGTTAAATTTTAGTATAAATTTCAAATATATTATATAGATAACAAACTCATGTTATCCAATTTATTAATAACAAAGCCTAATACACTATATCTAAAAATCGTTATAATGCAACAATTATTTTAGGTTAATATTAGGTAAATAGATTATATTACGTTATATAACATTAGAATAGAATTGTGGAGTGCGCCGGCGCTAACAAACGGAAAAACATAGGCGTTTTCCGTTTTCACGTTCAGTATTGTTTTAACTGACGTGAAGTGTAGTCGCAATAATTTTTGCAGTGTTCGCGATAATAATTATTTTTGTTTGTTTCGCTTTCCAGTCGCGAATAATTATTTTTATTTTCATCAATTTAATTGATTTGTGTTGTGTGTGCTGTGTATTGGTTTTCGGCATTCGGCGAACGGGAGGACAAACGGACAGACGGACGGACAGACAAACAAACGGACATTAAAGTGATTAATGTAAGAAATTATTTTTATATAAATTAATAGTTAACTCGCGTTCCCTTTTTGTATGCCTTTTCTTGTCTCCCAATAAATAAATAAATAATAAATAAATAAATGAATGAATGAATGAATAAATAAAATAAAGAAAGAAATAATAATTTAATAATTGAAAAGTAAAAACCTTTCTCCAACCACCCTTTGAGGAGATCTCGAGTGAGATGCCCATAAGAGATCTGAACGAGTGTTCAGATCATAAGAGTAGCGCACTCGCGCTCAAAGTTAGGTTTTTCTTGACGCGTGATCACAGGTCACGAAGACATCGCGGTTTGGCGCCCAACGGGTGCCGAAGACATCGCTTCAGGTAATCAGAGGTTACAAACTTTTCACAATTGAATGCCATTTATTGAAACCGAGTCAAACCTATTGGCGATAACCATAAAACCAAACTTTTCTGCTTCATTAACTATTTGTTGATTACGTGAAATAAAATACGGTGTGTTTAGAATATTACAAATTATTTTTTCAGCGAAAGTAACATTTTCTTTGCATAAAACGAGAACAAAGCCATTACTTTTAACACTAACTCTTAATGATTCAAATAGATTTTGCAAATTTACTGAAAATTTTGACGACAAATAGTGAGAAATACTTATATCTTTATATATTAATAAATCTATTTTATTATTCAGTTCTATCGGCAAACTATTCTTATTCGGAATCCATTCGTAAGTTTGCATACTATGTAATATTTCTTGCGGTATATCTTTCAGTGAACTATGAAGTAACGAACAATTTACTTCAGTATTTGTGTTATTGAATATATTAATCAAATTTAAAACAACTGGTGATACAAGAGCTGGTGTGGTATTTAATTCTAGAATATTAATCCTGTTTATCGTTGTATTTTCCATTACAAGATCTATTAATGGTCGTATAAATGATTCCTTGTTAATCGCATCATTCAATATATCATCACAAATTATTTTCTTCAAGGTTTTCGAATATAAAACATCCGAATAATTAGTTTCGCTAACTTCTGGTTTATTTAATTCTTTCAAAAACTCAATCAAATATAACTTATTTTCTTATTTAATTCCAAATTAAACTTTTCCGCGATATTAACTGCAACCGAATTACAAGAGTTCAGATAGTTTTTCAAAATAGAGTTTTGTCATAATCTAAAGCATTTTGATTGTTATTCGAAACAAATTCATATGTTTCTAAAAGCGATATTTTTGACATTTTATTTTTCTATGCGCTAAATTAGCTTTTAAACCGTGAATTTCTATTCATGTTGTGGCCCAAATCTCCAGAGGATAATCGAAAAAAACAGGTATTTCCGGAACACATTTTATAGGATCTCATACATGTATGATCTTTTAATATTTGGAACGTTGAGTAACAAATAATCGATATTAGACAAAACAGTTCGAAATAAGCGCAATAAAAGAATGAATTGCAATTATTCATTAATACAACGGCGGGAGAAATATTGTTAGATTGTATAAAATATAATTTTACTGGTTGTATGGAGTATTTTTTGATACTTTACGTTGAAATTAACAGTTTTTGATTTGTATTTATATGACATTTGAGGGCAGTTAATCGGAAAACTTAAATTTAATGGTAAATTTACATGAATACAATCTGTTTAATTCTGACAAGTAAATAATAAAAAAGCCTAGATTTTGGTGTTAGATTTTTGCAGAAAGAAAACTTATTATTACAGCTGAACACAGAATAGCTGACAGATATAGATAGTAGCCTGGAATTGAATATAAAATGTATTGAGATAAGTATTAATACTTTAATTGGCAATAGTAGAGGTTTAAACTAACAATAGTAGTTTATATTAATGTTAATATTAAGCTGTTTTACTTTTGCTAAATATCAAACTTAATTAGTTATTTTATTTAATTCTTAATGTACTACAGTACTTAATATGAGATTAGCTAATTATAAAGGTTTATTATAAGGATTTATTATTATTAATATTATGGTTTAGGATTTCGCGATTCATACATTATTATTTTTGTTCCAAAACAATTTGGGTATAGCATATTATTTCTTGTTTATTATATTCAATAACTTTTGAAAGATTAAAGAATTACAATTTTAGATAATTTATCAATCTATAGGTTGGAACAACCAATAAAAGAAAAACAAGAATGAACATTAGTATTGTGCTCACTTTGATACCATTTTTAATTTATATATAGTTAAATTCATAATTATAAGCGGTGCACAAAATATATAAAAACCAAGCATGGATTACATAGTGTTCCTTACTAATTCTAGTTCCAAAAATTTTCATCAGAATGGATTTTCCTAATTTTTTCCCCACACGTACATATATATCCGCTTAACAACATATATAAAAATTAGACATGGACAGGATACGTGATTACTAAAATTGGTCACCAAAATAATCGCTTGTATGGATTTTACTAATGAGTCTGCATCACTACTGAGTCTAATTTCAGTAAACACTCTCTCAAGTACTTTTGCAAAAATAAAAATAAGAATGTATTAAAATCTTTTTCAAAAAACTTACAACTATATGAATGACATTGTTGTCAAATTATATAAAATTGAAAAAATTGAAAAAAATCAAAAAAATTGAAAAATTGAAAACACTGAAAAAGCCTGCTATAACTTTTTAAAAAGCCTCCTACAATTATAAAAAAAGCTCGAAACGGTCATAATATCTGACTTTGAAAAGTTAGTTTTAGTAAGTATATGGTTGCTCACTCACCCCGTTCGCTCGCTAACCATTTCAATATTTTGTGTTCAATACTATACCAGTTCCATTAGCGGCAGATGCCAC
>JAQIXJ010004194.1:0-11243 GCA_034700185.1 Phthiracarus laevigatus | reverse complement strand
ATGTGTACGGTAAAAACAGTTAAATCGAAAATAGTTGCCAACATTATAACCGTTAGAATCTATAAGCTTTTGAGCCTATTTTAACTCGCAATGAAGAGTTATTCTTGTGCTTTAATGTGTCGAATCGTAAAACTTAAATCTATACTGTTTTAAGCATAGCTTAGTACTGTTACAGTGACAGTATCACTGATCAAACTTTAATTTTACAATCTGTATATTAAACTTTATGACGTCGTTAAATGTGCGCTTTTTAACAGCAGAGTTTTCTAACGGGGAAGTCGACCTCATCCAGAAAAATTCAAAAAAATTGTGGCCGAAATAATTTCCCTAAAATTTTGAAAGCAACCCTCCCTCAGAATATACTGTAGAGCTGTAATTTATTCGGAAACACCCTGATTAAGTGTTATAATATAAATTAATTATATTATAAATTATAGTTTATGTGATAAATTAAAAATTTAATAGAGTTCTAGGAATTGCCATTTTTTACTTCCTAACTGTTAAGAAAGATAACGACCATTAAATAATAATTATGTACACTTCTAAAACTATTACCTCATCTAACTATTTTGTTTCTATTTTGATGGATTTTTCTATTCAATAATTACAAAAATATTCAAACAGATTTGACTCTAGTCTACATAAATACATACGCTCGGAATAATATTCAAAGCATTTTTAAGCGGAGCAGTTGCTATAAAAATAACATCTAAACGAATATATTATGAATACATTAACTGCTATCTGCTTGAATTAAAATAATATCTGTTATGTAAATATATTACAATAAAAAAACAATACAAATATGGCATAAATATGTATATTTTTGCCACAATCTATCTTTTTATTTTCAAATTTTTCTTCATCATAAATGAATATAAAATTCAAAAGAAATAGCGCAGAATTGGGTGTACAGTCGTTTAAACCTTACCGTTTACTTTTTTTATACGATTTTTTTATATCGCGTATATAAATCAAATAACAAAAGTAAAATGTGTTTTCTGTTTCAAACCATATACGCCAACAAAAAGTTATGAAAAGACTTTAATATCGCAATAAGAGTATAATATTAAAATTGTAACTTTATTTCCCCCCATTTTTCTCTTCTCATATTTTTGTTTTTGAATTTGACATTTTTTGGCGAAACGCAGCAAACGATTTATCTCTGTTATTCACGCATCTCGACGAGAACGGTGATGGAGAAATTAACATCAACGAGTTGTGGAAACATTCCTCCGTATACAAGGCAAGTACAACCAAAACTATACCGTATTATACGCTATCTTTTTAAATGCCTTTCAGCGAATTATGCTTACATTTTTCTATGAAAATGTCAAATTTACACAATAAACGCTGCATATGATTATAGTTGTCATACTGTATTTTTTCATTACCTATTCGTTTTATTCTTCACTTTTTTCTGTTCTTATTCTCATAGCCGGAGGATTCCGTGTGTGTTTTAACTGATTTGCTACAACACGAAGACAGCAATCATGACGATAATTTGGATTTCGCTGAGTTTCAGACGGCTTTCAACAAACTTTATAGTAACGTTTACATTTTATTTGCATTTCAGTTTTTTTTATTAAGAGCACAGCGAAGAAGTGTTCGCACACTTTAGAGATTAGAAGAATTTTTCTTTTTATTTGAACGCATACTAATGCCTCAATTGTGTTACGTTTTAACGAGACGCGTCTATTATATAAATAAAAAAACAATTTTGCACTGTTTAGAGAAAAGATTTGTTATACTAATCTAATATTTAGTGTAAACTATAAAAAAGAGGATACGACGACAGCTAGGATTTAATTAACAGTTTAGATACTTTAAATTAATGCGTTATCGCGTTTGAACAAAGTTTATTAAACTTGTTTCGAGTTTTAGTCACACTTGAGTTTATCATTACTAATTAGGCATAACAATGGTCACTTTGGATCAGTCATTGTCGGTAAATATAGTTCAGGCACATATTGGCGATAACGTGGAGATAAGGTGCGATATAGTGGGCGAACCACAACCGCCAGCCATTAAGTGGATGCGTTATGGCGTCGATTTGGCCACTATTAGTGCTCCAAACATGAAAGTGGGTTATATTAGTCTAATAGTTACATGTCGTTAATGATGCGCGCATTAATGTTGTGTCCAATTATAGGTGTTCAGCGATGGCTCGTTATATCTCACTAATGTTCAGCTATCTTTCTCTGGCAATTATACGTGTCAAGCATTGAATAACCCCATTGTAAAGCAAATTCATATTCTTCATGTTATAAGTATGCGATAATCAATAAATCTATTATAGTATATGTACTGAAATAGTGTTATCCATTAAGAGATATGTGTGTGCTATGAGTTATTCATATTTGCTGTATTATAGTCACACCACTCGTCGAAGTGTCGCCACGCTTTCAGTGGCAGCCAATTGGCGGAATGGCTACCATTGAATGCAAATACGAAATATTCGAGGAGTCGTTAACAGTTGAATGGTTTAAAAACGACGAAATGCTTCTCTCAAACCCGCGAAACACAATCATGAATAACGGCACACGTGTTCAAATCGGTCAACTGGAACGGACAGACACCGGAGCCTATTCTTGTCGAGTGTCCGATAAAAAAGACACGGCTATGGGTCAAGACGTTTCGTCGCTATTAGTTCAAGACGAACCGGTGGCCATTTCGTCGTCCGATGGCGATAAAGAACGATTGTGGGTATTCCATGGTAATGGGGTTTCCATTTACTCGGCTGGTTGTGATGGACTGCTTCACGAGTTGGACGGAAGAGATTTGTTGCCTCAAAGCGGACTGACGTTATGCGGCGGAACAGATCACGAACAGATAGTGATCTGCGAATGGAGCGATACTGCCATTAAAATAGGTTTAAAGATATATATCGGTCAACCAAATCTCAATCGCATTGTCGTATTCCACACTCAACAGCTTATTGTAGCTCAAGTGATCGCAACTGATCCACAGCCAAGAAAATTATGGTCCGTCCAATCAGGAGTGGATGAACAGCAGATATGGGTTCTTTGCTACGGAAATCCGACGCCTGAAGATGAAAGGCGCGACTCTTTCGGCGAGTTTGAGGAACAAAGGCAGGACAGCGACGAATTTGAATGGAACTTCACGTCACAGCAACAGCAACATCGCAATCGAAAAACCGTGCAAGTAATTCGATTGTCTCCAAATGTTCACCAGACAAACGTTATTCATTTACAACCAATTGATGGACACTTTGATCTCGTTTATGATCTTTTTATACCAACCCATTCGCCTCAACGTCTGCATCAACAGCACGCCATTAGCAACCGGTAAGTAATCCGTAATTATTTTGGTTTTAGGCGATCGAAAGTTTTTACTAGTCTTTTTTATAACCACCAAAATAAATAATTACCAATTAAGCAAACTTTTTCAATGATGGTAGCAATGATTTACTGGGGAAACTGTTGGAAACATTCGCTTTTATTACCGTACATAACTCACCATTCGTTATGACCGAACATTCACCATTGATTATTATTATTGTCATTATTATTATTGCGATTTTCTTAAGCGCTAAAATCTTTTCTTTATACTGCATAACAAATAATAATTTGCTTTGGAATTACTTAAAAATCTAACTTTACTCTTTTATTTAAAAAACAACAATATTCAGTTTTTTTGGAATAAAATCGATAAAAGTTTATATAGGTTTGAGTTGATATGACGTGATTCTATTTTTTAGAGTAAACCGAGTTTTGTTGAATTATAATTGTTTTTTTTTCTCGGCACACAATAAATATAAATATTGTCAAACATATAACTCGTAAGTTATAACTAGCATTAAACGGAGTTCTTTGTATACCAGTGACCAACACAGCTATAACTGTTTGATACAGATTGGATAGAATCTGACACATTAATAACAATAATAATATTCTATATCGAAATATGATGTGCTTATATGGCTATCGTATGCCATAAAAGTTAGAATACTGTAGTGAATATAACGAGCTTTACTCCATCGTTACGAGTGTTTGCCAATACACGCACCCATACTCGTGACACGTAAACTTATTTTAATGATTTATCATTAGTCATTTAATTATTCAGTTACCTTTAAATTATTGCTGCATTGAATCGAATGAGGGATTAAATCTCGTTTGATGCTAAAAGCGATTATTTTATCATAATCAAGCAAATGTATGGGTCTGTGTAGATAATGCTGCAATTATGAGAATGTTTGCGAGAAAATATCTGAATTATTAAATTCTATAGCAATGAAAATAATCGATCAGGAAAAAGAGAGTTGTATTAATAGCACATTTTTTTAAATAAAAAGCGAGATTATGGATTTGATCATATCCGTACATCTGTCTGTCTGTACGTTCGTATTTTTTATTAGTTAAAAGATTTTGAATTTTATTATATTTATAATGGGATTTCTTATCATGCCATCCAGTGTTTAAGATCTATTTTGTTTGTTCCATAGATAGAAGTAACATAAAAATAGTGAGCTCTATATGAATGTGTCGATCTTGTTTTTTCCTAAGTTTTATGATGCGATGATTTAAAATTACAAAAAAAATTATACAGTAGAAACAAAAATTTAGACTCTTTACAAGAAACAGATACAGTTGCAACATGTGTAACAGTGCACTGTATTTGGTGATTGTACTCTGCATTTAATTCAATGATAAAAAAGCGTAACTTATCTATATTACGCTCACTTGTTTCGAAACTATTTTACAATAAATATATTCACGCTTTTTTCTACCGCAGCTGGTTTTCAAAAAATATAAGCACATGAATTTTTTACTTCCTTTGTTTTTTCAATGATCTGAAATAACAAGTTAAAACGTATTACGGATTTTTATAGAAATATCAATGAGCTTTCTATGGAATTGAATATAAGTGATAAAAAGGGTGAACCACTCTAATAGTGGAATCACTCATCTCTAATATTGAATATTAAAAGTGCACACCAAACACACGCGAACAGAATAATCATCAAAAACGAGGCCAAAGTATAAATGATCCCATAAATAAAAATATCGCAATATACTACGTAACTGTTATACGAAATTTTTGTTACGAAACTTTTTAAACTGAAATGTGAACTTATCATTATGTTCATTCTTGTTTAAATTTTAAGTCTATTGTTAGCTATTCTTCGTTATGTTTATAAGAAATTTATGATAAATGCATCAATGCATGCTTTCGATCGCAATTTATTCATCAAAACTGAACAAATAAGCGCAGCATACCATTCAACACTTTTGACTTGAAAGCAAAAAAATATGTAATTGAAGAAAAGGAAAAACCTTTTTATTTGCAAAAAATGTTTGACTTGTAAATGCATTGCATGTAGATGTTATCAGGGCTTGAATATAAATTTTTCTGTCTAAAGTGAATTTATTTTCTTATATATTAAAATTTAATAATAAAAGGCTGTATTATAAACATTTTTTATTGCATTATCGTTTTTTTCAAAGAAGTAAAGCTTAATTGAAATTACCGTAAGACTTAATATAGGCTTTAAAAATCAATATAAACATCATTTAGTAAATATTGCGCATCAAAACATTTATGCAATTTGATCATAATTTAGCAATTACTGTGTATGCTTCGGGCTATAAAACAAAAATGAATTCATTTCTGTTTGCTCTGCATTTACTCACAATAATCAAATTAACTAAACTAAAAATAAAAAAGAATTCCAATAACTTGCTATTAGAGAATAGATCTAAAAATACATTTGTATTTAATAATTACTGTATTTAATGATAAGACTATTTTTGTAAGTGTAATAGAATTGCCTACAGTTGACACTCTAGAAATAAAATTAGTTTTTAATTAACTTTTTTTTATAAACCTTCTTTTTGACCAAAATCTATTGGAATTATTTGGTTTGATATTGAATATATATTTTCAATTTATATTACGGGTTAGTGTGGCACACGTAACACATTGGGACGAACGAACAATAATTAAGATTGATATGAATCAATTTAAGTATATAAAGACAATCAATTTGGCTGATTGTCAGCCAATTAATGGTGTCTATACCGATCATGGATTACTCATTATTCAATGCCAAACCCCAGTAACACATCAGCTTAATGGACAGATAGTTGTTGACCAAATCACAGACGCATTAATCACGTACAACACACACGTGAAGGCCCAAAAAAGTTATCTCTCACCGAATCAGCATTTCTTAGTTAATGTGCTCCACAACTCAAGTAATCCAACCGCCACTACCATTATAGTTCAGAGGGTGACCCGTACTGGTCTTGAATTTTTATACGACGTCCGAACCAGTTTGGATATAGTCAGCTGCGAATTCGTTTGGAAGGGTGGCAACTATGACGCCATTCTCGCCTCCGGAACAGCTAATCGAGAAGATCTTCTATACCTTTCTTTAAGCGATGGAAGGGTTGAGTTGATTACTGGTATCGGAAGACCTACTAATGGGTAAGTTAACGATCGATTTGAATTTTTAAGCAATACATTAGATTCAATAAAAATTATATTTTAAAATGAGATTATAAATCAAATGGTAAAACTAGTTTAGTCTCGAAACAAAATCACAATTTTAATAAAATTAGCGCAATTAAATTTGTAATTAATTTTAGTAAAATAATTATATTCCTAATATAATTCCATTAATTGATATCCGATTCTTAAAAAATGAAGATCGCATCGAGGTTTAGCTTTGGCTAAAAAGTCACGATTACTTGCGGTGACTGCGACTGAAAGTGTATTCTTAGTGGATTTAAACACGAATCGAATCCAATGCGAAACAATACAAGGCCACCAAAAACCGAATACTCTTATTTGGTCATAATAACGGAACTAAAACTTATTGTCAGTAAGTATAACTACTTTTGTTGTAGAAATTAAGTTCAATTAAATGTTTAACTGATCTATAAATCGTTATTTCAGTAAATGGTAACCGATCGCTGAATTAAGGTATTTTTACTGTAAGGTATACTTGTAGCTCAGTTTTTAGCACGCATTAAAAAAAATTTTAACTTAATGTATAATTTTTAAACAAACAAACCAAAAAAAAATACACAATTACTTGAATAATGATGTGAAACATAATTTTGTGATACTATCTTGTCGTCAATTTATTATTTCTAGTCATTTTGTCAGTTTTTTTAAGTTTGAAATTATTTTCTAACAGTTAGAAAACGATGATAATTGCTATTTAATAAAAATGTATTATACTTTCTATATAACTCATGTAATTAATTATAACTTTTCAAATAAAAAAAACAAATCTCGATTCTGACGGAAATAATGTAAAACGAAAAAAGTTCATTTTAAATGCCAGTATTGTATAATTTTTAATTCGAAGTATTCTATGACTTATTTTGTATATAATATGATTTGATATAAAAAAATGTCAAATAAAAAAGAGCATTTGAAATCGCATGACATAAGAAATAAGACTATACTGTATATCGCATATTGTTGTGCGTCTATATATATATATTGCATGATATAATTTGAAAGAAATTTAATCAATAGGCTTATCATTCAGGCTATTGATCAACAATACAAGTAAGATATATTCGGTATTCAGTGCAGCACACAATACGTTTTTTATAAGCTATATATATATAAAGCATTTGTATTTACGATAAATTTTACTTTATTCGTTTAATGCGCTGATAAATGCACAAAATATTTGAGATATAATTATTGCAGTAATTATATCTGATTCCAACCAAAAAAATCGGTAATCAATTATATTTGAAAGCGTTTGCGTAATCAATTTATTCGCTAACTTTTCCATTTGCTAATTCTCTGAAGTTTTCAAGTTTGCCGTTACGGTTAGAGTTAGTCTATATATTAGTAACGATCGTCTACTTCAGTCAATATATCAGGCAATCGCGTCATTTTTTATTCGATTCTTTCGTATCCTTCATATAATCAGTGATTTGGCGGAGCATTGTTCGGTCGGTATATGTTTTACAGTATTAGAAACATATGTCCAAATTATCGAAAAAGTGATCACCAAAAAACTTTGGAAGAATAGCGTACGCTTGTTCGAAATTTGTTTCACTATTCCGTTATCAGTATGCAAGTATTCATACTATTATTCAGGTCATACGATGGAAGATGAATGGAAAAAATAATTTTTCATTTCGCACCGTAGTTTTGGTGAAACTAAACGTGAGAAATATACTTACAATTTATCATAAGTTTTTATGCGCCCATACAATGATAAATTGTGCGTTAAGTCAAAAGAATTTTTACTGAAGCAGAAAAATTTAAGTTTATATTGAAATATACTGAACATTTTGATAAGTTTAGTGGCGTAGAGACCAAATACTATAAGAATTTAATATCTAATGATACACTTTTTAACAATTTCTATCTTAACATAGTTTTATATTTGCTTACAAAGAAAAGCAATAAGAAAAAATTAATTAAATGAATTTCATTGTTTTACAAAACCCGCATAAAAATCTATTGAAGTGTCTTTACTGCTAAAGTATTGAGTGATTTGATTGATTAGTTTATAACGTATCACAAGAAAAATAAGGCATTACTAAAACTAAGAGAGAAAAACCAAAAGTATTAATTTGTTATATATTTGAAGTTTTTTAACAGTAATCAAATTTAATTAAAAATATTGTATGCGTTAATAACAATTAATATATATCAAAAAAGTAAGAAAAAAATAATGCAAATTATTAAAACTCTCAAATAATTTTATGCTATGAGTAGATATGAAAGTTTAAGGCAATAATTATCCATATATTCATGATAAAAATGAATGAATTATGAATTATAGTTTCTCATTACTCAAGTCCATTATCAGATAAAGGATACATCTCTTTCTTAATATTTAAATTCTTAGGAAAATCGTTAAATTCACTAATAACTGAATCAATTATCGGTGAAATACTTTCTATATATCCCCAAAACTTATGCTTAAAATTAATTTTTGGTCTTTGTTTTGCCACATCGATCATAGTTTCGATAGTTTTCGAAGTGATACTGTTATTTGGTTCAATAAAGAATAACTTGACTGATTCCAACTTCAGACAGTTTAACAATACGCTAACAATAACATTATCGGAGATTTGTGTGTAAATCATAAGACCAATATCTTCCAAACATTTCAATTTTGAAAGATTATCGAAAATTTTGTTTAAAATGGGAATTTCATCGGAAAAGTCCACAAAAATAAAAATCAATTTTGGTAAATATATGTGTATATCATTATAAAAATTACATCCAAATAAACCAGAAATACTTAGATATTTTAATTGTGCGCAATTTTTCAATAACTTCACAGATAATGCAGGATTTAAATCTGTTGAATCCAATGATATTCCCAAATCTTTGAGCTTAGAAAATGAGTTAATAGCGGTTAATAGCTCTGTGTATAACTTTGTTGTAATTTTGCAGAATAATAAAGATAAATTCAAATATTTTAAATGTTTGCAATTCATTGCTATTTGTTTGATTCCATTAACAAATTGTGTTAAATCATCGCTTTTATCATACGTTTCAATTTCTAATTCTTCCAATTTTTTCAAATGTTGTATGTGTGACATCACATTATTATCGCAATTAATTATATCTAAATCACATTTAAATACTTTAATATTATTATATAAACCGAATAAATCTCTTAATTGATAATTTTGATAAGAAATAGGACGAAATAGAATTGGATGACTAATTTCAACCAATTTTGGCAAAAATACACGATTATCTTGATTATGATTATCAATCAAATCATCAATAAAAACGCCATCAATACTTAATAAGTTTGTAAAATATTTCAATATAGATTTAAATGAAATAAAAGAATTTTTAAAAGTAACTTTTTTCAATGTTTTTCCACATTTTTGACCAAAATATTCCAATGTATTATCACTGACATGCAACCAATTTATAGTTTTAAATTCCATAGATTCTATATATAAGCAATTGTCTGGAATTAAACGCAATAACTGATCTGTTACTGTTGTTAAATCTAAACTTTCTTCAGTAATATCTTCTTCCATAACAAAATGTTTCATATTTTTACACTTTTTAAATATATGATTGAAGATTGAAATATATTCTGTTTCTTCAATTGATTCACTTTCAGTTCCACTATTAATTAATTTAACGGATGTGTTTCCGTTAGTATTATTACTTTCCGTTTTATTGCTCTTCTCGGGACTTATAAAATACAATCGATATTCTCTTAAAAATACAGTTCTTTTGAATTGTTTGTTAACGCACTCAAACTTAAATTTATCATAAAACGATAAATACATTAATATATATTCACACAAATCATCGCCAAAACGATTGAAACTGTTTCGACTATAACCACATTTCAATACATCACTAGTTTCTAATAAATCGTATTTTATTTGACTATTTTCACACATTTTAAATTAAAAATTTTCAGTCTTAATTTGAAATTAATTTTAAGTTTAGTATAAATTTTTGTTAACCAAATTAAGTTAAAACTGATTTGGTTATGCTTTAAGTTGTGAGTGTATCTCAGAAAATCTTAAAATAAAGCATTGAACATAATGAGCTCAACATAGTTCTTATTATATTGGGTCAAAAGTTAATAACTTATGTCCAGTTTATTTAAATAAAAGAGTGTTAGTGATTTCCGTTATAAAATTTAAATATTTACTTAGCTATTTATTGGTTTAATTTTGACTCACGTCAATATTGTTTTGGCTGTATATCTTAATCGTTTATGAATCATCACTTTTTACACTTCATATTAACAACTTCAACGTTATCTGTTTAGTTAACACGCTATACTTTTGTTTTATTTTAATGCTATACAAGTATACAAGATTTGAAAATTGAATTTGGGTCACAGTGAGTGTCAAAGAGGATTAAAATTTCTTCATCAGATATAATATTAGAGATCATATAGAGATTTTAAGAAAATTTCACTTAAATATTTAAAATAAAATAGTAAAAAGTTAGATTTTTATGCAATTTCAATGCAAATTATAATTTGTTATATTAGTGATGCTATGCTGGTTCTACCGAAATGTTTTATGCTATTATTTATAGGAGTCTTGACATAATGAAAATTAAAATAAAGTGCACATTCTTTATTAATAGGTTTGCATTGTTAGGTAAAGCTTTTTAACAATACTAATACCAATTCAAAATTAATAACCGATTATGAAACTAATAGAAATTACTTGAAATATAATTGTATTAAATTGAATCAAAAGAATTGATAATTAAATCGAAATGTCTGAAAATTTGCA
>JAQIXJ010004193.1:0-11243 GCA_034700185.1 Phthiracarus laevigatus | reverse complement strand
CTTATAATATTTTTGCAAAATCTTATTCTAAAAATCTATTATAATGTTCTTAGATTAATGGCGTATGGAAATATTTAAAGTTAATAGAGGTAGAAATTCATACTTTACTGTAATAATTTTGTAGTTGTTGTAAATCATTTCCACCGTTTAAATTTACGAAAAACTTTTTTAGCGCCGAAAATCTCAACAAAGGCATTGGAAAGGAGCTGTAATGTAAACGAAAGTACAGTTGAAACATAATCATTGAAGTGTTGGACAGAAAATTATATGCATAGAAATAAAAGATTTCGGTTTTGGTGTAATTAACATAATTACCTCAAAATAGGTGCTAAACCAAACTGAATTAATCTGTTAGTGATAAAAGAGTTTTTTATATTCGAAACAAAAGCTACGGGTGCTAATGCTATAAATGGACGAATAATACGAGAATAGTGTGGTTGCGATGATAATAATGCGAACATATTTGCTGTGCCCAACGAATAGCCGATGTAACTTAAATTATCTAATCGTAGAAAAAATTTAAAAAATAAATGCTTAACAGTATTGATGTTGTAAACCTGAAAATCAATGCATAGAAATAAGAATAACCTTTTTTAGTAACTTTTAAGATGTAATTAATGACGTCCGGTATATCCAAAACGCTCAGTTCATCGATCGTAAATCGCCAAAAATCTGTACCTTAATTGATAATTAAGTTAAATTTGTGTCGATTTATTTCATAACAGTTAATAATTGAGTACTTTTCGGGTCTAATTTAGTGTGATTGGTTGAATATGAATTTCCACGCGCGTTCAACAGCCAAACGTCGTAACCACAGGCCGATAAAACAAATCCAGTAGATCTGCCAACAGTGTTGAATGTTTCGCAATCAGTTACGATACTACCATTATCCTCACTATATATGCCACTGTTATTATCGAGAAATCCATTTTTACTTTTACTTATTAGAAAACTGTTAGAGTTAGCCGTAAATCCATGTTGCAATACTACAACATTAGTGCCATTGCGGTCAACATATGGATTTATAATACGGAAAACGGTTAGTATGTATCCATCCGTTGTTGTGACGTAATGAGTTTCCGATCTAAATCCCCGCGAATATATTAGTTCAACCTATCACCAAATAAATTAGATGTTAGTTTAAACTTGTTTTTATGAATCTGGATGGTATTTTCAAGAAGTTCTTTAAAAAGAACTATTTTTTGTTTTCAAATGTTTTAAATGAAAATTTGAATTCTAAAACAAGTTTTGGTCGAAGTTATTTACAGAGGTTTTATTGATGTCATTTTCAAAACCGTTGATACATTTAGCAGAGAATACAAATATGCAATTAACAGTTAACAATACTTTCAGCGATATTTTTAGTACAGAAAATAATCGAAACACATTTATCATTTTTAATTTTATTTCCCATACGGTGAGTGTTTATGTTTTTTTTGGTATTTAATCGCATTTAATTAGACGTTCATTGTTTTGCTTATCTAATGTTTAAAGTTAAATGCATGCCCGATACAGAAAAAATGATTTATCTCTATTTATTGCACTATTATATTCACTTAATATAAATATGATTTTTTTGCTTGTCCTAATATATAAATATATTCGGAATAGCACTATATTTGGGAGAACAGTTTGTAATACCTTACCAATAAGTTATAATTTACTTGAAATAAGTCTATTTACACTAAACACTTGGATTAAAAATGTGAAAATACAGTCTGTAAAAAATAACTTTTAAATATTTTTAATTTGTTTGGTTAAATACATTCTTTATATAAAAGATTATTGCAATAAAAAAATGTTTAAAAACTTAACTTTAAAATTTAATAATAAACATTACAATCAATAAATTTTCTGTTTGCAGTAAAAACTGATTTTCCATCAGTTTTACAAACAGCGCCGGTCACTAACTGTTCATATATCACTCTATTTTCCTAAACCAACACATTCTACAGTTACATTCTAAAAAAGTGAGCTAAAAAATGTTTAAACATTTAACTTTAAAATTTAATCTTAAACATTACAATCAATAAATTTTTCATTTGCCATAAAAATTAATTTTTTATCAGTTTTACAAAGAGCAGTATCCACTAATTTTTCATATTGAGCTTTATTTTCATACAACCAATACATTCTACAGTCACAATCTAATGATGTGTATTCTAAATAAATAGAATTTCCATTTGCTAATACAGGGGCGAAAATATTTTCATCCAAATACTTCAACTGAGGATTATTTTGTAAGTGTAATACAAATGGTCTTTTGATAGTAGTAAATGCTGAGATGGAAAAACTAGAAATTATAAATAATTTTTATTTAAAGTATATTTTCAATTATCACTATTATCGTATTACCTGTTGTGCATTAGATTCGGCATAGCTTCTAAATATAAAAGTAGACTTATTTGGTTCCTATTACGAAAACTTAGCGCGTGTTCGTGTATATAATCGATTGGATTGGAAGAGAGATAAAGTCGTGTCAAATTATTTAATTCATAAAAAGAGTAATTGCCTAAAGATGTGAGATTAGAATTACCATAGATATTAAGAATTTTTAATTTATTTAAAACTGTGAAAGCATTTGATGGAATAGAAGTTATTGATGTGTTGTAAATATCCACGTCTTCAATGTTAACCATTCAATTTATAACGTTAAATATTGTGCCATCCGATAAATTTCCGTATGGGGTGTTATGTAAAAAAACTTTTTTACGAAGAAATTAGTTGAAATAAATGCGAAAGAATTTATTTTTGTCAAATTGTAAGCATGAACTATACGTATCTCTTCAAACGTGATATTATAGAACATATTGTAAACCAATTCATTTATAACAGTATTGTTGAAATAAAATTGTTTAAAATGTTTCTCATTTTCTGTTAGAGCACTGCTTATTGATACGAAAATATTTTTAAAATTATAATTAGTGTTACCGCCACAATATATTTCATTGTTTTGACAAATACATGGTAGCATTACTTTGAGGACATCTACCAGTTATTGTTAAACCAAAATAACAGCAAATTAGAATTAAGCAAACTTCTAGATTAAAATTAATCGTAAAACTTGAATAAATTTTAAATTATTAAGTCAATTTATTATAAGTTTACCTGATTTCATTTTTATTTCAAACACATCAAAAATTTATATTAGTTATTTGAAAGCTAATGGTTTATATTATTATAATAATGATAGCCATAAACACATGTAAACGTTCACATATTTTTGCAATAAATTCTTATATATCTATTTTAGTAGTTTATAATAAATGTCTAATAGTATAGATATGTCTGGTTAATCGCAGTATATTATACAAGATATGAAAGATATCAAATAGAAAAACCGGCATATTCCACTTGGATAAACAGTACATATAATTTGTAAAACTGGCATATTTAAAATTGATAAACAGCAGATGTCGTTTGAAACTCCAGCAGATTACACTTTGTTACGGGTTCCAGGCGATATTATAGTTAAAAACGGCATAATCAGTAGTTGACACTTGAAAAACGGCTTATGCCACTTGAATAAATAGAAAATATTATTTTAAAATCTGTAAATGCCACTTCGATATACAGTAAGTGAATTTTAAAAATCTGTTAATACCGTCGAATAATGAAAATTACATTTTTACAACATGATTAATTTAAATAAAAAGAGCATTTGAAACTAAAATATTTTATTTATAATTAATTTACTAAACTTACTAAACCAGAGCGATTTGTGATAGAAGTAAGAATCATACACAATGACTTCTAATTCAAAGTTTCGCGCAATTACCAAGTCAATAGTTGCAACATTTCCGTAAGTTTTAACATCTTTGATTTTCAAAAAAACATATTTGATGATAAAATATATATTATTTGAACTCCTCTTGTTTTTGTTAATCAAACGTTGAAATCACCGACTAAAACAATCATATCGCTTTTTACATTCTCCAAGCAGTTATCGATATCTCTGATCAAGTTAAGCAAATCGTTTTTCGGTGAACTATAAATCAATCTCATCTGTCACATTTCCAACTGGAAAACCAATACATTCAATGTGGTTATCAATCACAGTTGACGAAATTTCTAACAATACTATTCCATCAAGATCGTAATCTAGATAACTCGTTTTCCACTAACAACACAGTAAACGTTTCAGGAGGTTGTTCAAACAATCCATCAATAAATAAATCGTCAGCAAATCTAGATCTGCTGAGTGCAACATAGACCTCAGATAGCAACATTCGTTTCGACAGATGGAGAAAAATCGACACCAATATAAATGACTACACGAGAAACCGAACCTATATAAAGTCAAAATGTAAAAGTTAGACACACTCAATTTCCATTAGAATCGCTGAAACAATAACAATCTATAAATCTAAGGTCAAAGTTATGAAAGTTTTGTGGTTGAAAGCGAATGTTGCTATCTGAGCTCTATGTTGCTTTTTGCAGAGCTAGATCTGATAACGGTTGATTAATTGATGGATTGTTTGAACAACCGCCTGAAACGCTTATGCTGACCATTAATATTTCATCAGTAATTACAACTTTTAAATCTTCAAATTTACATTATAGTGTTTCGAATGTCGGGCCTTAATCTTTTAATATAAGTTTTACACTGGTTGACTGGAAGTGCAAACGTTGAATGCAAAGTCAATCCACCTATATTAAATGCTGCTATTCCTGTTAGTGCACACAGAAAAATTTTTATTGAATCTGATCGAACACCTTGTTGATTGTTGAATACACGTAATAGATTGATTAATTGCGGTTATCAATTTAGACTTTCTAACGCCTGCTCCACCAAATACAACATTTAGAACTTGTTCATATAAAATTTTAAAAAAATACAATAAATCCATGCAGTATAACCGTTATTTCGTGTTAATCGATCGCATAAGTTAGTTATAACATTCAATGGGAATGCATATAGACTTGAGAGAGAAATCGTTCAATCGTAATTTTTGGTGGTGTATTACTTAGGTATCTTCACTAAGACTGTACTTTGCGTTGTTTTCAATATTCTAAACAGTATACTAATCTATCTCGATATCGCGCAATTCGTATGTTTGCTCGGGAAACACAACTTTTTTATAGTCGTCCTCAAAATTTTCAACATCGTTTCTGTCATAAATTTATTTTATTGCATTTGTTTTAATTGTTTCAAAGTTTGTGTAATAGATTTTTTTAAATCAATGTTTATCAACTTATCAGTTGCGTTTGGCCAAGGTAAAAACAACAAACACTGTTCTCAGTAGTAATTTTGATCGTCGGTTTTGAAATTGTATCTCCTATACTTGATGATTTTGGTTTTCTATTTTCCAAATATCAACGATTATTTTTCATTAAATACAAATCACATGATACTACTTCAATTTGTTCTGTATCATCATTTTTTGTTGATAATTCATTATTTAAAGCTCTACTTTTATGCCGGTTAACTTCAGCTAAAATGTTTAACAAAAATTTGTTAGGTTTTCGGGTCGAGGAGAATATATTCAATCGAGTTTGTTTGATATATACCGTATAATAGCTATCAAACATTTAAGCTGATTTTCTGATTTAACCAAAGGATACCATTGAAGCTAATCGCCAATCTTTATTAAAACGTGTGCGTGATAGCATCGAGACATACATTTAAAAAAACTGATAGACAGCTTCTTGAACGCTTACTTCTGTAGCGTTTAGAAACATGATCACCTACAACTTTCAAAAATTCCCGAACACTAAAATTTCCCGCTTTAACTTCTTCTTCAGCGTCTTAAAGTAATTTAGTCATACCTGTTTGCACTCAATTTTAATAGTTTAGGATATATTGCTCGAAGCAGAACGCATCCAGTACCAATTGTTTGTCCATGTTGGCTCGATGTAACTTAAGAATAATACTGTCATAGTTGCTTATTTTCATGTAAGCGAATTTTCTTTTGACCAAAACCTTTGTGTGTTTAAGCTGAGATCTTAAAATTAGCACATTGTCCTCCATTGTATTTCCATCTTGGGCTAAAAATGATTAAAAAATTCAAAGTATTGGCTTTTCTTTAAGCTAATTTTCAAATTGTTGAAAGCATTGTTCCTTTTATCAATATTCTTAATGGATTCCAGCGGTGCAAGAATCATTGTATAAGGAATCGGTAATTGTGGAAAATCGAACAGACACACTGTTTGATTACCTCTAAACTTTAAGCAAGAAAATGAATGACGGCGCGATTGTAGTGCTATTAATGATTGCACTTACTTGTTCAAGTTCGAACTTTCTACAGTGTTGTATTTGTCTATAAAATCGATCAATTTTTGATAACCGTCTTCTCTTTGGTAAATTGGAGTGTCTTTCATCGACATTAAACATTAAACATGTGGACTACGCGGTTGTTGGATTTCGACGCGTAAATAAGAATCAACAATTGGATTATCTTTAAATGGTCCTTTAGAGTGTACGGGAATCCGAAATAGTTCTCTAATACGTTTATCGAAATATCTTGAACAAGTTACTGGATTTCTTCCAGATAATTCACATTTTTGCTGATAATCCAATTTAGCTGCATCTTCTTGTGTCGAGTCGATACCTTTTACCGTTTTCATAAATATCACATAAAGTTCAATACATTTGGTTTCTGTAGCTGAAAATGTGATAAACAGTTTAGGCAGGCCTAACTGGCGACTCATTGCTAACACTACACGTTTACGGAATCTATCCACAAAATCGTTATTTAATAGTTGGCCAGCCGTAACTAACTAATTTCAACGTGATTTTCGTAAATGGAGATTTATCTTCTCTGTTTGCCGTTTTTTATACATGAAGAAGATATTATCTATTTTACATATGGGCATATCTTTATGACTGAAATCTCATTAACATATATTAACGTAGGAAGCTTGGGAATACTTACGCACTAATCCCCCGTATATGGTTGCGAAAGAAAGTTCCTTTACAAATGTGTTTTTAAATAACTAGAGTGGCTAATTATTTTCTCCAGGTGCTAATGTAATAACAGTGCTTTTATCATGCCATAACGTTGACATTGAAATCAATTTATCTGGTTTATTAACTTTTTTCCATTCAATTTCATTTTTTTTGCCTAACGTTATGTCAATTACTTTATCTTCTTCATAAATGTTGTGGTTGAAATTAATTTCAATGTTGTGGTTGAAATCCAATGCATAGTTATGTTAATTTTATCTGCAATGTACAGAGGAGATAGATAACTTGCAGCGTTGAAAAGTACGACTGGACGGTCTGATACGAAGTGATAATGTGACTTATAAATCATTTTACATTTTAGCTTAGTTTGAACTGTATGTGTGTTATCAAAGGATCTAAGTTTTAAAAAAATGACGTGTCTACAGAGGCTGGAACTTTGACAATATTGCCTTGAAGTACATAATGTTTGTCAACTCAAAGCGGCCTTATTTGCCTGAACGGAATGCGCGGTGATATAATTCTTTCATCATGTTTAGTTAGATTATGTAATTAATTTGGTATTTGCAGGAAACCATTAATCGAACTCAATTTTGGTATCTTACACTGAACTTCATCCTGCTGGCATGATTGACAACATAACGACTGTTGACATTTTTGGACAAGCACTAATCAAAACTTGTGACTTAATCCTTTCTTATAGAGTATGCTCGCATATCTCTTTGTTATTGTAGAAGCAAACCAAATGCAGTTGCAGATGTCACAATTAACGGTAGGTTCATTTTATTTATTGGCTTCGTATTATTTGCGAAGTTAATCGATACCAATATTGTCATATATACTAAGCCTTGACAACCTATGCGCATTCGCATTTCTTTCCAGTTCTTCGCGCATTCAATCCGGGTTTTGACGAGCTGCAGTATTTGCAATCGAATTTCGTTACAGGTCTTCGCGCCTTCTATCAGGATTTTAACGTGCTGTCATTTGCGTGAACGTGTTTTTTTCCTGTTTTACACGCCTTCTATCGCGCACTTTTGTCTATACTGTTTTTCACGGCTTCTATCCCACTCTTGACGAACTGTAATACGCGAGAACGTATTCCTCTACTGTTCATCGCGCCTCCTTTCAGGATCTTGTCGATCTATTTTGTGCACTTTTGTGTTTTTTTCCTTCTTTTTTCCGATAATCTTCTTTCGCTCTCAGTTCCTTTATTCTCTCTTTGTTGAAATTTCTTCTGTCTTCCATATAAAATCTATTTAAAAATGAAACAAAAGTGCGTGACCTTTACTATAAGAAGTCTTGATATAAAATGAACTGAAATTCTTGATACACTCTCTGAAGTACTTTACCAACAATATCATTCTAAAGTTTTTAACTTTCCTTAAGATAAGAAAGCTTAAAAAGGCGACTATTAGTTTCCAATATGAAAACTCGACAGATACTTTAGAAAACAGGCATATGCCATTATTCGAGATATAAGTACAAACCGGCATTTGTCACTTGGATAAACAGTAGATTGCATTTGAAAAACATGGAAAAACCACTTGGTAAACAGTAGATATCATTTGAAAAACCGGCATATTTTACTTTAGTACGGGTTACAGGCGATATAATAGTCCTAACCGGCATATGCCACTTGTACAAACCGCATGTGTCATTTGAAAAACAGGAATATGCCACATAGATAAACATAGGATGTCGTTTGAAATTGCGGCATATTACACTTTTTTATGGGTTCCAGGAGATTTTATAGTCCAAGCCGTCATATTCCACTTGGATAGACAAAGGATGTCGTTTAAAATTCGGTAATATCACACTTTATTTCGCGTTCCAGATGATTTTATAGTCCAAACCGGAATATTTTACTTGGATAAATAGGAGATATCGTTTTAAATTCATGCAAATTACACTTTATTACTGGTTCTATGCGATAATTTAGTCCAATTCGGCATAAGCGACTTAATGAATTAGTCAAATTTTTTCATTTTAGCCTAATTTTGCTCATTTGTGCTATTAATTCGGTAATATTTTGCCATTGAGAGTATGTAAATCACTATTTTAATGGGAAAAACGGGCATATGCCACTCAAATTTTTTTATTTATTTTGGATATTTTGGCCACTTTATTGCTATTTCGAGCTTGAAATATTGGTAATTTTTTCGAAAAAAGCGGCATAACCCGCTTATTTTAACAATGATTAGCTATTTTTATCAGATTCTTATCTATTTCGACACAATTTTGTACATTTTTTACCCTTTCAAAGCCAATTTTGAGCATACTTCTTGTATTTTTGACTGTATATTTTGCCATTTTTGACCTTAAATTCCCTTAATTAGCATAAGAAATTGATTAAATTCCCTTTATTGATGTAATATATTGTTTAATCCCTTTATTAGAGTGTAGATCGAAATCCCTTAATTAGTATATGAAATAGGTAAAATTCCATTTATTAAAGAAAGAAAATTGTAAAATCCCTTAATAAGTGTATAGAACAAAATCCGTTAATAACGTAGGAATGTGCACGGACGGACAGACATTGTCGATTGCATATATCTGACAAATTGCTAAGTCTGATAAAATATTAGTTATAATCAATTTTTTGTTTTCTTAACTGATCCTAAACAACATGTACGTACTACTATATTAGATTTAAGTTTTCCTTTCCCAACGGCATTGTACTGTTAATCTTATTATTATCTAACTTTATTGACTAAACAACTAATCACGCGAAAGTTAATAGTGATGTTATAATCTAATAAGAACAAAATTTTGTTAATTATAAACATTTAATATTATTTATTAGTCAAAATTAACGGTAATATTAAAATTTAATCTCAACTTTAGTGCAAGACTAGTGATTGCAAGCTACATTTACCAATATATAAAATATCATAAAAATGGAATTCAAAATAAAGTTTGAAATCTTGGGATCATTTAAATAAGGCTTAGATAAATCGGGCTTTTGTGTGTGTGCGGCGATATTTTACAATGTATGAGTGTATAAGCACTTTTTTACATTTACACAATAAAATCATACTAGAAAGCTTAAAGCGAATGTACGCGTATAATAGTCAAAAGTTAGGAAATTTATACGATCCATGTGAAATTTTTTATTGGATTACACCTGAATTCATTTTGATATAAAACAATTTAAAGTACACAATAAATCTTATTTCATAATTTTTTGTGAAAGTAGTATTTAGTTTAAAATTTTGTGTTATTTATAGCAAAGTTTGAAATAAAATTTGTAGTTACTGTATTTTTAGTTATCTTTTATTTTATTTACAGTACGTAGAGTTTATCAACTAATTTTTCGTGAATATTATTAATTTAATATAACATTAATTTCAAAATATTCGTAAATAAAATAACTGGAAAACGTACTTAAACTTGTAGTTAATATTTTAAAAGCATTTTAAAAAACATGAATTAATGATAACATTAAGAGCATGATTCCGTTATAGCATGCATGTTAAAGCAATATGTCAAAAATTTATAGATAGAATAGTCAAAGCTTAAGCATAGTGTTCCAATTTTTTGATGAAAAAAATGTTCATATATTTTTCAATTATTTTTAATAGGCTGCAAGTCTTCGATAATAAGAGGAAAGCGTGATCTAAAATCAGATCTATTAGTATTATTTAAATATTTACTGGTGAGAGCTGATCAGGAAATTAATCTTATGCAGCAACAAAACAGGACCGAAAATGCAACTGATTTAATGGCTATTGAAACTAAAATATAGTAAATAGTCATTATTCGTCACAGCCTATATTCGTCACAAAACACTGCAAAAACTGCGACCAAGTGTTTTTGATTTTCGGGGCTAAATATTTTTTTGTTTATGTTTGTGATTAATAAATTAATATTTGATAATGGTTTAAACTATTAAATTTTTTAAATTAGTGTAAAAATTAATAATATTAATGAAAATGGCAACAAAATCTGTAAGATTTTAATCAAATTATATTATATAATTAATATAAAAGCATGATTTTTTAAAATATTAAATAATTAATGAAAATAGTTTTTTATAATCAAATGCATTAATTAAATAATTTGCATGCAATTATAAAATTAATATTTAAAATACAATATTAACTGGGTTTTTAAGTGGATGAGTGGGTTGGGACAATTATTTACATTAAAAATAATTAAAAAATATTAATATTTTTTAAGTAAGGGAGTGGGTTGGGATAGGTTTTTATATTGAAAAATTATTAAAAATATTAATATTTTTAAGTAAGTGTTTTTACAATAAATCTAAATAAAAATAACTTAGTGTTTATTTTTAATAAAGAAATTATACAAAAGGGTAAAACCAAGAAAACATGCAAAA
>JAQIXJ010004192.1:0-11244 GCA_034700185.1 Phthiracarus laevigatus | reverse complement strand
TTAATTTTTAATTAATAAATATTTCTAAAGATTAGTTTGGGATTTGCACGCAATCCTGCGGTGTTATTTTGAGACAATGTCTAATTAATTTTGATCACGAAATTTCTGTAAAACATCAATTTTATGATAGTTTAGCAACTAATTGGCTTAATCTAACTAATAAATCTGTGTTTACAAAATTTGAATCACTCAAGTAATTTTCGAAAATTACAGTTATTTTTGAATTTGCTCGGTTTTTTTTATCTCTACGACTCAGCAAAATGGGTATTTGTAATTACATAGTCAATTATACAAACACTGCTCTCTAGAATTCATTTTTATGAACGAGATTATAGCACAAAAAGATCACTACTGCAGATACTGTATTGTATAAGAGGTTTAAATTAATGTTAAGTGATCCCAATTTTTTCACTTATCTCATATGACTATGACTTAATAGACTTATCGCGTTTGCTTTTATATTCTTATTGACATTGTATCTGAAGTTTACTGAACTCCTACAACATTTACAAAGTGTTTCAACTTTTACGGTTTGGCTTTGATGTGTTTTCATAATTTGAAAAAACTCAATAGAAATAATTCCTAATATTGTCATTAATATTTAAACGATTATAACTAAATTTCACATCACAAATTGGACAGAAGTGCACACGTGGGCGATAACTGTTCTGAAATTTATTACTTTTTTTTGCTCATTGCTAACATAACAGTAATTTAGTGTTCAAACTTAACGTTGCTATAGAGGCTTTTGGTTTTGCGAAAAGAAATGCAATTAATTAACATTTAATTGAAACTTATTTAATGTGTTGCCCCGAAATCGTATTAAATGAATTGAATATGAACATTAAATCTAATTACGAGCATTATTTAAAGTTTATTTCTTAGATAACTATACTATAAAATAATTTAAACAAAATTTAATTATTGGA
The DNA here is from genome assembly GCA_034700185.1 of Phthiracarus laevigatus. Taxonomy (NCBI): domain Eukaryota; kingdom Metazoa; phylum Arthropoda; class Arachnida; order Sarcoptiformes; family Phthiracaridae; genus Phthiracarus; species Phthiracarus laevigatus. Next base: position 10,315 of record JAQIXJ010004192.1, on the reverse strand, counting down.
TTGTATCCGATTATTAAAATAATAAATCCTGATACAGAACTAACTTATTTTAAATACTCATAGGATTTATCTTAAAAAATCTTTCCGGGTCGAAATATATAAAAATTTGGCCATCAGTTAATAAAAAATTGACCTTCATTCAAAATTGTCAACAGTTAAAATGATAAATATTTAACGTATAATTTCATACAAAAAATTTATTGCTATATAAGAAAAACATTTTATTAGTTTAATCACTCATACAAATATACTTTTATCTGATTACGGAATATGACTGAAACTATTGATCAGGTTTCAACTAAATCACCGCATAATCCAAAAATTTGGTAGAAATTCAATTAATTAATATAATTTAACTTTTTATTAGAGACAGCCAAAAACAAGTGCAAAAATTTATTTACACATATAGTCGTTTACTTTAGCTTTATTATCCAAAATTCAAATGGGTTTTTCTAACTTACATAAACTAGTGGTATTCATTTTGCTTATATAACAACTTATTTAATAGTCTGTTTGTCTTTAAGATAAGCATTGAAACAAAGCCAATGAAACATCAAAATAATGGCTTTATGAGCCCCTTTTGTTTTATATCAAATATTAGTTTTCACGTTGCGTTATGTGCAATCAAAAACTTTTTTGCTTTCTTCCTAATGCCCAAACATAAGGAAACATAATGCTCAAAACATTTCGATAATTCTGTAAAGCGAAAATGTGACAATAATATCATTTGCGAAATGGTTAAAGAAAAAATTCATAGCGTTTGTTGTGTGCGAGATTTTTTAACAGATCGACCCATATATATGAGATATTCTGCATGTTATTTAAGTTTATATATCGGTATATAGCTTTGTATTAACTTTAATACAGAGGCGTAATAAGAGATTTTTAAATAAAACAAAAATTGGCTACAATTTGGATGTTCGGCTCAAAATTTATGTGTAACACCGTCTAACGGGTTTAATAAATTATAATAACCTCGTTTAGGACTTAACCTTACTATTTGTTGATAAACATTAAAATTAAGAACATCGTGGAAAAAGAAGCGCAAACACGCGTATATATGTATAAGATAATAACGAGTTAACGCCACTAGCATTTCAGGCTCTATAGGTGTGATTAATAATTAATGATTATGTATGGGTGGAGCAGTTCTTGAGCATCACTGGTGATCGCATCACCAAAATTGAACGCCACAAACATCTGCATTGATGCCAACCAGCAGTCATGCAAATATTTAATATCTGTCGGTGATATATAAATGTTCATTTGCTCAGTGTGTGGTGCAATAACGAAAATTATATATTTTATTATTTACAACGGCGATGTTCGGGCTCTAAATAGGCAATTCGTGTTTTTTAGATACACCGTTTTTATTATATATAGTGTGCTGCGTAAATTTATTGTTATTCTCCCAATATTATTTTGGATAATAGGACTCGCCGTAGGATTTTTTTGTTTTGATAACAGAAGAGAGAAAAAAATATCTATTAATATTGATCAGAAAAAAGTTTTTACTAATTCTATATTCTATATATTAAACAGTGTGAGCTTATATAAATCATTCAGTAATAAAATAGATAGACACATCAAAAAAACGGAGTATTATTATTTTTGATATATTAATAAAATTTAAAAAAATAAAAATAAACCACCAAAAAAGATTCAATTACTTACGCGATGACCAAATGGTGGCTGTTTGGCTGATCCGCCCATATTCGCATCATCATCAGTTTGAATACGATTCCATCCCTCTTCCGACATCCAGTAAAATAACCATTATAACCATATTGTATCGTAAAATGTCACACAACTATTTCGATTCCTAAAACTCTGTGGCGACACAACTATGTTGATAGTATCACACCGAATACATCGCCACTGCCTTCGATATTACTTTTATAATTATTATTACTGCTATTATCGGTGCGCTTATTGCTTGCGTTGTATTATTGTCTGTTTAATTATGGTAAACATTAGATTAATGGCGATGAGCTGTTCGTCGTTATTGATTATTATTAATTTACTGATCGCTTCGAACTGGTGTTTGTCGAGCGATAAAAACCTAACCAATAATAATGATCTGCCGGATAATAAAACGGTAAGTTTTTATTTTTATTGTTTCCAGCGATATATTAAATTTTATTCTATTAATTGAAGTCATTTTAGGATTAAAAGTGGTTTTTATTAAAATTATTTTTGTTTTCGTTAGTTAATCGATATTTTTGTTGATTATAGCAAAACACTATGTTTTGAAAAATTCTATTAATTTATTGTTTGTTGATTTATTATATTTTTACTGTATTAGATGATTCGTAGTTAATATTTTATCGAAATAAATTATTTTCTTCTCATTTTAATTAGAAATGTGTACTCGATATGGAGCCTAAAGACCCAGTAGAAGAATGGCACGAATCCAGAATAATCGGCGGATTTCGTGTTTGGCAGGTTTTGTTTTTAGGATTTGTCGCGTTTATCGCTTTACGTATGTATGAATTATTATTATGCATAAAATTTATTCGAGTTTATTAAACGCATCACATTTTAAAATTATTTTTAGTGGTAGTTATCTGCTGTTTATTTCGATGCCGTATACCTCGCACTAAACAAGAAATTGAAGCCGATATTGTGAGGAGAAAAATTACTAGTGCTTTTCAAACGCATCTCAATAAGATAGCGATTGAAGATTTGGAGGCACAACCGGACACTATCTTACCAGGTCTAAAATTTACGGCTTTATTTTTTTAAGCTATTTTAACAAATTTTTGTTGATTATTATAAATAATTTTCACTTTATTACTCGGAAGTGAATCTAAATATTTCGGAATGACAAAGGATTTTATTTTTGTCTCGAAGTTAATTGTAAATTTATAATAATAGGTGTAACTTTGTGTTCGCTGTTTAGTTTTTGTTTTTAATGATCCGAATACTTTTCCAAAATAAATAGGTTCACTGTGACAGTGTTTACGGTAATTAAGAATTGAATTCTTTCTATTGTAACTTTTGTTTAAGTCAATAATAGTTTTTTTTGATTTGTTATGAATATAATTATAACATTTGTTTAGTTTTCTTTTCCTTTTTAAAACAAATATTTATTTTATTAGTTTGATCTTATTTTTTTAAGCAATGTGTGCTTCGTTATTGACACCCGAATGCTTTCTTCCGATAAACACCCAAACAGTAACCACGCATTTTCATTAGACAAATACGTGATTACTTCCATATTAATAAAAGTGAAGTTTCCAACTATATTACCAAAACTAGAAATAAATCGAATACAAATTTTTTAATTGAAAATTTAGTTCATCAGAAAAACATAAAACTTATAGCTTTCATAATGAAAATTTCATTGCACTAGTATTACAAAAAGTGGAACTAATGGAAGAGTCGCGTATCAACAAACAGGGACACTACGAGGAAGCAAAGCTAACGTGGAGACAAAAATTGAGGGCTATATTCGCACTCGAAAGGGAAACATCGAAAGGATCGTCGATTGAGGTGGAAAACATTGGCACGATTGTGGACGATAATGACGGGGAAAAAGAATTGGCCAGAATTGCGGAACAAGAGAGAAAACTGATGGAAGAGAAGCGTATGAAAGAGGTATCGGTCACTGTAGACAACGCGAAAATCGATAGCACAGCTTTTAACGTAATTTCCGATCATATTTCGATACTTATGGGGTTTGAGACGGAAAAGGATAGGAAAAAGCGAGAGATTAGAGAGAAAAAGGAAAGGGAAAAGGAGTTAAAGTTAGAGAAAAGGCAGAAAGAATTGTTGGAAAAGTTGGAGAAAAAGGAATCGGAAAAGCAGTTACAGTTAGAGAAAAAAGCGAAACAAATGATGGAAAAGGAAAGAGAAAAAGAGTTACGGTTAGAGAATAAGCAAAAAGAAGTGATGGAAAAGTTGAAGAAAAAGGAGTTACGGTTAGAGAAAAAGGAGAAAGAATTGATAGAAAAGTTAGAGGAAACAGAAACGGAGTTAAAGCCAGAGGAAAATGGGAAAGAATTGGTGGAAACTTTGGACAATACAGAAACTGAAAAGGATGTAAAATCGGAGAAAAAGGAGGAACAAATGTTGGAAAAGTTGCAGGAAACGGAAACAGAAAAGGAGTTAAAGCCAGAAAAAACGGAGAAAGAATTGGCGGAAAAATTGGAAGAAACGGAAACAGTGAAGGAATTAAAGTCAAAGAAAAAGGAGAAAGAATTGATGGAAAAGTTGGAGAAAAAGAAAAGAGAAAAAGAGATAAAACAAGAGATGAAGAAAAAAGAGTCGGAGAAAAAGGAAAGAGAAAAGGAGTTAAAGCCAGAGAAAAAGGATAAAGATTTGACGGGAAAGTTAGAAAAAAAGGAGTTGAAACCAGAGAAAAAGCAGAAAGAATTGGTGGTGAAGTTGGAGAAAAAAGAGTTAAAACCAGAGAAAAAAGAGAAAGAAATCGTGCAAAAGTTAGAGAAAAAGGAGTTAAAATCAGAGAAAAAGGAGAAAGAAATGATGGAAAAAGCAGAGAAAAAAGGAAAAAGAAAAGGAATTAGAGCCAGAGAAAAAGACGAAAGAGTTGGAGAAAAGGAAGAAAAAGTCGGAGATAAAAGAAAGAGAAATGGAGTTAAAACAATAGAAAAATCAGAAAGAATTGATGAAAAAGTAGGAGAAAAACAAGAAGAAAAAGACGGAGAAAGCTGAACGAACGCAAAGGGAATGGGAGTTTAAATTATTAAAGAAAGCGAAACAAAAAAATACCGGAAAAAAAATTTCAAAAAAGCGTTCAATGATTTGAATCAGTTTTTACATTAATAAAAAATCCAAAAATAAAACGAATTGCATCACACTTTACCGAATTTACTTAACAAACCAGTTTTATTATTTAAATAATCGATTACATCCTCTGTTGAAGTGATATGATTTCTATAATCTAAAAATTCCTGTCTGTCTATTGGTCCTATTTTTAGTCTCACTTGATTTAATAGTGTAGTAATTTCTACTTTTCGTTCATGTGATTGTGATTTCAGTAAACATTTTTGTGCTTTAGTTAGCGATTTATAATCATTTTTTGCGTAATAAATCTGCGCCTTTCGATAGTAACCTTTCCACCATTGAGGCCATAATTTTACAGTTTCTTTTGCATCTTTTAACGCGTTTTCGAGTTTATTTAATTTGAAACTAGTATTTGAAACCCGCTACGCGGGAATAAAACATTTTATTTGTTTAATTCCCTCAAACAATCAGTAATAACTTGTTTTTGCCTTATAGCCCGTATTTATTTAATATTGTAAATACAACCGCAATACATTGTTTTATTATTGAATGTATCGTATCGCATAATATACTAAAAGAATGATGTCTCACTCTCCCTCCCTCCGTCACGTTCTCCTACAATATCAAAAATAGCCTATTTTTACTTATATTTGCCTAACTATAACTATAAAAATGTTTAAGTTATATGAGTATTGTTGTAGAGCAAAAAATACATGTGATATGCAACAATATATAACGGGTAAGCTTAAAACAATATAAAACCTTATACTGACTATATTAGATAGCTATTAATATCATAACTTAGCACACAATTATAAAACATCAACATTCAAATTAAATATCATAAAAACAATGTTTATAAAAGCTAATCTTAAAACAAGAACGATACATTCATAGAGAATCCACTTTTAATACGTTTTTACAACCTTATGTCACAAATATATTAGTTTTTAGTTAAGTTGGCAAAATACTAAACCCCTTTAATGATATAAGAAATAGGAGTAATCCCAATATAGACTAAGACTTCAGACACACAAACGGACCGACAGGGTCAAAAGCATAAGTTCTACTTTTTTTTGTAAAAAATAAGCTAAAAATTTTCCATTTATTTTTATGTGTATGTACACGAAACAACAAAATCTCAGTTTTTATTTACCATATAAAATTTTATATTTTATTTATAAGGAAAAATTGGACTATTAATTTGAGTTAATTCAAATATAACTAGAAATCAAAATTTCACATTTCAATTTGCAAATTTTTCTTAACTTTATTTTGCAATTATAGTATAATTATAAAATAATAAAACATACTTTTAAACTTTTTAAAATAGTTTTATAAACTTTTGTCTCACTTTGAATAAGCAAAATCAATCTTATGGATTTGACCATGGCAATCTGTATGTCTGTTTGCAGTCTTGTATTAATAATGTTTTGCATCATGCTATCAATTCTAATTTTTTTAAACTATTTATAAACAATATTTAAAATTCAATTTCTTGAAATAAATTCATTACAAACTAAGTTTTCTGAAGTATTTCAAATGAAAATAATTTTATTGTCTTATATATATACCTAGTCACGAATATATACAAAACTTATTTAAATTCTGTTTTATGAACATCTTTATTTTAATTAACCTGATATACTTATAACATGTAATTTATAATTATATCAATTAGTATTGATTATATTACGAGATAAATATTGGTGAATAATATACTTATTTCTTGCACTAAACATGGCGTATCATTGGATTTAATTTATAAGGTAAGTTTTCAAAATTTAAAATAAATTCTATTTATTTTTCAATAGTTTTTTCATTTTAACTACAATTAAAAGCAATAAATATTCATAAATAACTTTAGAAACAAATCATTATTATTCTTTTAGACATTATCTATTCTTTTAAAAACAATGTTTAAAATTTGTTTAAATTATAAATCGAATCAATTGTTGTTATATTAATATAATACTTGTATATGTAAGTAAAATTATTCGTTCTATCTTGTTTGAATGTTCTGTGCGATTTAAAACATGTTACATTGCTTGATGTTTTTAATATCTTAATAGCACAAGTATTATTAATTGTATTTAATTATAAATATTTTCAAGAGAAATAGCTGAACTCAAGACTTATCAATTTTCCTACTTTTGTACTGAAAACTTTAAAGATTATAATAATTATGATAAGAATAAACTTTAAACCGTTGTAAGTGAACTTTAAAACAATATTAAAGATTTCCAAGAAAGAGGTTCAATCTGGCAAATAGATAAAATAGAAAATAGTTATAAAAATTGGTAAAGGATAATTTATTGTATGGAGCTCGTTTTACCAAACTTCCTGATTAATAGTTTTAATAAAAAAAAGCAGTTATAAACAATAAGTTTAAAGATTAAAAATGTTTTTTGTATTGAATATTACTGCATTTATTTCCGCCAAAAGAACCTTGGCAAATATCAAGAAAACAATATTATTATAAAAATAAAAATATATTAGACACTTCAAATTTAAAGTATCCAGTTTCCCTACTAATGATTCCAAAATTTGAAACGAATAACAAAAATTTTATCTAAAAATTAATGGTTATGGTTTGAGTAATATTTTTTATGAAACTAGACATGTTGTTCAAATTAAAACTAGTACAAATTTCAAGTCCAATTGAAAAAAGGTAATAATTTTATTATTAAATAATGAACATTTTTATAATATAACAAGATCGATACGGTCATAATAGCTTACTTTGCAAAGTTAGTTTTATTTATCATATTGTCGATCGCTCACTCTGTTCTCTCGCTACCCATCTCAGTATTTCGTGTTCCATAGTATAATAGCTACTTTAGCGGCAGATTCCACTAAAGTTTCGAACTATAATTAGTTATTTTTACATGAATTTTGGCTCTTTTGACCTGCGTTATTAACCATTATGGACGTGAACTTTCCTAAATTATCGGCAAAATGCGGCAGATGCCACAAACTGTTTAACTTATATTTTGGACATTTTTGTCAAGGTTTGCCTGTTTTAACCAGATTTTTGTTTATTTTGAGACATAAATTTTTTTACAGCTAATAGCGGCATCTGCCAGTCATATTTTATTTCTAATTTTGGTCATTTTTCCAGTTTTTTTGGCTTTTTTGCTATTTTGAAACTAGAAATTATTTTTTTAATGACAATTTTTCACTTTTTTAAGCCCGTTTTGACCTGATTTCTGTCTGTTTCAACCATATTTTAACCGAATTTCGGCCTTTATTGACCCTTTTGATGACTATTTTGAGCGTACTTTTGTTGATTTTGACACTATTTATTGGCCTTTTTAACCTGATAATTTCTTTATTAACATAAGAAAACAATAAAAATTCATTAATTAACATAAGAAATTGGTAAAATCACTTTATTAAAGTAAAGATCAAAATCACATAATTAGAATAAGAGTGCGGACAGACAGACGCACAAACGGACGTACATACCCAAATCCATATATCTGTCAAAATCATATAAAACAAGAATGAACATTAGTAATGCGCTCACTTTGACTTTAAATCTATTGTTTGCGTACATTATTGATTTCTATTTTTAATCAAACAAAACTTTTAATTATTATTGTTTCGTTAAAAATTTTTATGTGCTTTAAAACATTGTTATAAATAGTAATTCAGTGAGTGTTAGGGATATTTTTATTCATTCTTACTTTAGCTGTCGACGAGGTAACATCAAAATTGTGCTTAAAGAAACAATTAGGCGCGTGTCATAACGTGTTTGAGTATCATTAGTAAGACGCGTGACGCCAAAGTTTACTCATATTTGCCCCGATATTAACCATTTTTGAACCAATTTCGTGTCAGTTTTAACCAATTTTGTCCTATTTTTAGTCATTATTGACCAAATTTGAGCCCTGTTTTGCCCCTATTTAAGCCAATTTTGACACTATTTTGACTCAGTTTTGGCCCAATTTTGACCCAATTTTGTTTATTTTTGCCTTATTTTGTGATCTAAAAAAGTTTACAGACACAAACACACACATACATGTGAAATGCAATACCTGTCTTTTTCAAAGTGAGCTAAAAATAAAAAGTGTACAATTACTTATTGTTATTATATATGAATCATCTCTCACTAAATCTCTATCTCTCAATAATTCTCTCCCTCACTCTCCATCTATCTCCCTCATTACTCTCCCTGTCTTACTCTCTCTCTCTCCCTATCACTCTCTCCCTCTCTCTTCACTATCCCTCTCTCTAACCCTCTATCGCTCTCCTATCACTCTCTCACTAACCCTAACTCTCTCATTCTCTCTCTCTCTCTCACCCTCTCTCTCTCTCTCTCTGACATTGTTTCACTCTCTCTATTTCTCTCTGTCTTTCATAATTCATTTTTTGTTTTTAAATTTTTATACTTAATTATAGACCTATTAAATAAAAGTAAACCTACTGCTTTTGACCATGTCTGTCTGTTGTCTGTGCGTCTGTCAGTTTGTCGTCTGTCGGTCTGTTCGTCTGTCTGTCTGTTGTCTTTCCGTCTGTCTATCTGACTGACTGTCTGTCTGTCTGTCTGTATGTCTGTCTGTCTGTCTGTCTGTCTGTCTGTCTGTCTGACTGACTGACTGACTTACTGTCTTTCCGTGTGTCTATCTATCTGTCTGTCTGTCTGTTTGACTGACTGACTGACTGACTGTCTGACTGTCTGTCTGACTGTCTGTCTGTCTGACTGACTGACTGTCTGACTGACTGTCTGACTGCCTGACTGTCTGACTGTCTGACTGACTGACTGTCTGACTGCCTGACTGTCTGACTGACTGTCTGTCTGACTGTCTTACTGTCTTACTGTTTGACTGTCTGACTGTCTGACTATCTGACAATCTGACTGACTGACTGACTGTCTGACTGACTGACTGACTGACTGACTGTCTGACTGACTGTCTGACTGACTGACTGTCTGACTGACTGACTGTGTGACTGTGTGACTGTCTGACTGTCTGACTGTTTGACTGTCTGACTGTCTGATTATCTGACTATCTGACTGACTGACTGACTGACTGACTGTCTGACTGACTGACTGTCTGACTGACTGTCTGACTGACTGACTGACTGACTGACTGCCTGACTGTCTGACTGTCTGAATGATTGACTGTCTGACTGTCTGACTGTCTGACTGACTGACTGACTGTCTGACTGACTGTCTGACTGTCTGTCTGACTGACTGACTGTCTGACTGTCTGTCTGACTGTCTTACTGTTTGACTGTCTGACTATCTATCTGACTGCCTGACTGTCTGAATGACTGACTGTCTGACTGACTGACTGTCTGACTGACTGTCTGTCTGACTGACTGACTGTCTGACTGTCTGACTGTCTGACTTTTTGACTGTGACTGTCTGACTGTTTGTCTGTCTGTCTGACTGTCTGACTGTCTAACTGTCTAACTGTTTGACTGTCTGACTGTCTGATTATCTCACTATCTGACTGACTGACTGACTGACTGTTTGACTGACTGACTGTCTGACTGACTGACTGTCTGACTGTCTGACTTTTTGACTGTGACTGTCTGACTGTTTGTCTGTCTGTCTGAC
>JAQIXJ010004191.1:0-11244 GCA_034700185.1 Phthiracarus laevigatus | reverse complement strand
TTTTGAAACTTTAGAAAAACGTTGACTAAAAATTAATTAAAATAAATGTTAGCTAAGATCAAACTGTATAAGAAAGTTAGCTCTCTATGAATGTGTCGTTCTTGTTTTAATGTTTTTTTGGCCGATGGCAGAAAAATTGTGGCTTAAATCCGAGTAGTTTGACTCCCCCCCCCCTAAAATTTTGAAAAGTCTGAAAGTAACCTCCCCAGACCGACATACTCTGGGACACCCTGATGAAAAACATATACTCCCTAGCATTTATAGCATGTCGTAAAATTTTATTCTACGAGAACATGAATAAAACAAGTTAAACTTCTAAAAGGATGCTTAATTTGTCGGACCTGTTACCTGGATTTCATTACAAGAGTCTAAGAGTAAAATATATAAGCTCGTCCGCAATAATTTAAAAAACAAAAAATTTTGTTATCTCAACTAATTTTAAACTCAATTAACATATTCCTTATATAATAGATAAAATAAAAGTATTTATGTTTTAATTAGGTATATCTGTTTTATGGGTTCTGGTCGGACCGTGATTTAACCTACCGAACAGTTTAAAAATTTTAGTTTTTGCGTGTTAACAACAAAATATTTTAATTTACAATTTGTTAATGACATCAATTACTAATCACAAAATAACTATCTTTATTACTGTCATTTTAAATGTTATATAAATTGATAACAATAATAAAAATATGCGAAACCACACAAGAAGACAGTGTATCCCCGAAAGTATGGGGAGTATATTCGCACTAATTTTTTCCAACACCCTATCATTATAATCCAAATTGTTTAATTTTCAACTCACAAAAAAGCTAAATTTTTGGAGTAACGCAAACAATTTTTCGCTTAAATCCAAATGAGTTTCATAAACTAAGTGACAAATTTAGAATATTTGAAAGCAACCCTTATAAATGAGGATAGTCTGGTACATCCAGTAAAGCACACATGTGCACTTCACTTCACCATTATCTAATACTTTAACAATTTCTTGCAAGAACTTTATGGCACAATGATAAAACCGCGTCACGCATTAAAAAAATACTAAAATAGGAGTAAATATCATTATTCAGTGTTTAAGTTGCGCTAATGACTAAATTAACAGTGAAGAAAAAACATACGAGTAATACGAGTACAACGAGTACTAGTAATAATATGGAGACAATAAATTTAATGAACATCAAAACGAATCAAGACTGGATTCTTATTCATTACGAATGCGAATCGGATTTCGAAAAGTGTATTAACGCGCTGGTGATCTCGTGTCGCGAGAACTGGCATAACGATCGCGGAGAAGTATCTTACACCCACTTTAAGGTCGGCGATCGCATTGTGGTGCCGAAAGACGCTAAGCATTTTAAGACCAAAGAGGGATACATTATTGTTCATAAAAATGATATTCTTTTCAAATTTTAATACGTTTTATTCTTTTAAATTAAAACAAATTAATTAGATGCTATTTTAAATCCAATACTAATTATTTTTTTATATTTTACTTAATTTTTCCAAAAAAAATTGAAATTAACATAATTGTTTTTTTATAAATTACTTTCTATTATTCACATTGTTATTCGAAATTAAATAAGTTTAATATACGAAATAAATTAAAAAATTTTACAAATAACTATCGTTGCGTTAATTTATGAGAGGTAAGTGTAGAATAGTTTCTAATTTTCTAGTTTTTAATTTCACTTTAAATTTAAACTTGCAAACTAACTTTGACGCATGACTTTTAAAAATTTTCTACTTTAATAAAAGTCTTTCTACGAGATATTATACATTTTAGTACACTTCACAGATTTATTCCTTCATTTAGCTCCATTAGTCAATGACAATATGAGCTCGTTAGAGTGCTCAACGTGACTTAGAAGCAATCGCGCTAATTAATTGTTAGTGTTTAACACGAGTGGCACATGTCGTGCCCCGATAAAACCCATTGCTCGAGCGTTTTAAGCTTATAGTCAATGCTTGGGTTATAATTACTACAAATTATTTGCCTTATTATAGCTTATTGGCATTTATGAAATATTGCCGTTTACACTATTATTATACACGACGCTATTAATTAAATTTTTCCTAAAAAATAAAGCCGCGAGTATTTTAAATATACAATTATTATACAATTAAAAATTCGCGTCAAATATTTTTGCAGCCAATGAACATGTACCGTACATGTAATTTTAAATTTTAAATTCAATGAAAAGATTGCATTTTATATTTAATAATGACTGAAGTTAATATTCTTTTAAAACCATCATCTCAAGACAATTCAAACACTTGAAAGGTTATCAAAAAAGAGTATCCCAAAATCATGTCGAGCTTACAGCTCCAAGGATAACACCGACTGAAGTCTTATTGTTAACCGTAATAATGTTATTCATCTCGCACTTTAAACAAAGGGAAAACTGGTTTCAAACACTAGTAGTCAATGCCGTTCACAGTCACATATAAAAACCTTAAGACCTTTAATTAATCAATGTTGTTAGGCATAAAAGTGAATTTGCTAAATACATATTCTCAAACTTAAACACTACTAACGATAAACGATATGAAATTTTTCTTAAGTTTGCTTTTAATAAGCATTAATCTGATAATTGAATTTAGATATTATCTTTGCGCGGAATTAGTTTGGAGAGAAGAATTTAATGGCCGGGGATTAAATCGAAACATATGGAGAGCGCAGAACACATGCAATGGTAAGGTATATCATTTTCTGTTAACAAGTTATTAACATAAAATAAAAAATAAAAAAAATGCCTTTGAATGGAACTGTGACAAAACTCCGTGCACTTTCGATAATTACAGTTCTGTACTTTTATGCAAATTTGCATCACGATAACTCTCTTAATGCTTATATCGTCAGAAATGCTTTAAGAAAAATATTTCCCATTTCCAAGTCTATTGAGAATAGTTTTTTTGTAAAAGTAATTTTAAAGTTTTAGACTCAAAAACTACTAAAAAAATTTACTATTAGTAATTAATAACTATTTATGAAAAAATTTAGTTTATAACTACGGACTTCAGTGCTATACTAATAGACCACAAAATGTTCGGGTAAGAAATGGAAGGCTCATAATACAAGCGAGAGTAGAACGATATGGCAACAAACGGTATACGTCTGGGAAAATAGAAATACCGGAGAATAGGCTAGCGTTTAGGTATGGCTTGTTTATTATTCGGGCAAAATTGCCTAAAGGAAAACATTTATGGCCAGCAATTTGGATGTTGCCTTCAAACAATGCTTACGGTAAAGACGGACTCAGCGGAGAAATTGATATCTTGGAGTCTAGAGGTCAACATAACCATATTTTAGATGCCGCTATACACGTCGGAAATAATACAAAACATGGAAAAATTCTATCTTTTGGTAATTATTTTTAAATAAAAGTTTTAAACTTTATAATAAAAGTCTAAATAATAGGTTTTTACAAGTTTAATTTAACTTGTTAATTTTTGGCTTAGTCTATATTCTAGACGAAAATCTTAATCTTTTGCAAATTATTGACTTTAAATGTTTATAAGGGTTAGGTTGTAATTTTAAATGATGGAAATTTCACTTAGAAGAAAATAATAAAATTTAGATGATATTGGGGGTCTGTTCATTTGTTCCCACATATTCCACTACTTGCAGTTCATTGAGTAAAAACAATTTACCAATTTTATGCAGTTAGGTGGACTTTAAATATTCCGAAATGAGAGGGCATAATTTAATATTAAAACAATTTGAAAGAACTAGAAAATAGAATAACCGCTTAGCAAAAAAAAAACATTGTATGGAATACTAATATTTAGTGCAGGAGAAAACATATTTTCAATTGTAGTCTTCCTACCTCTCTTTGGTCATTTAACAATGTAATCATAAATTTATTTACATAATGTTATAGGAAAAGAAATTAAATTTCCTGGTAAAGATTTCAGCTCTAGATTTCACACTTTTGGCTTCTATTGGGACACAAATGTGATGAAGTGGTACTGCGATAAAAAGTTATATCATAAGCAGGCTATTAACAAAAATTTTTATAATGGTCACGGGAAAAATCCTTATTCGAGAAAAGGCCAGCCGTTCGACAGAGGGTTTCGCTTTATTATCAATATAGCTATCGGGGGAACTTATTTCCAGCACTTGGATGATCCGCTGACCGAACGTGAAGCCCGAAATTGGCAAAGTCCTACTTTAGAAATCGACTATATTAGAGTATATAGAGTTTAAAAAATTTTCTTAATGTAAGATTTTCAGCTTTTTTAATATTTGTAATGAATTTCAAAATTTTCAGAATAGTTGAACAAAAATAATTTAAAAAAAACTTACTGTATTTATTTGTTTTAATTAGTATTGTTTTGTATTTCTCCACAAAAACGTCATTAAAAAATAGAAAATGTTAAATTCTGTCTAATTAAATGAAAATAATAATGTTTTCTATTCTTGTGATTTCGATTAGAGGTTGAAAACAGGAAGGAGTGGAAATGAAGCCAAACTTTGCGGTATGGGCGGGAATGGGATTAACTTAGAAACTAACGGGATGGGAGGGATTCCCTCGAATTCCCCCATTTATTTTTCCCGCAATAAAACTTTTCAATAAAAAATGAATAAAAACAATGTAAATTTTATAATTTGATATAAAAATTTTAGCCAAATGATATAACACCAAATTTAGTCATAAAATTTATTGATATACAAATTCTATAGCTTAAAATTTTGTGTTTATAATTGAATATGTTTATTCATTGCGGGAATTGTTGACGGGAGCTGCGGTAATGGTAATTTTATGTTTGCGGTGCGGGAAGGGACGATTGAAAAATTTACTTTCGGGCGGGAGTGGGCGTTTAAAATGAATATTTTTCAACCTCTAATTTCGATTACCATACTAGAAGAAGTTGCTTTATGTCAGGAACTGGATCTTTATGTATGATGATTATAGTGTATATTATGGAATCATCTATGGCATATTTTTATCAATTTATGGCATTAATTTAATAAATTATGGGATTGGGTTATTTTTTATAAAATTAATAAATATTAATACAAATTAGTTAAAATAAGATAACAAAATAGAAATTGATTAGAAAGGACTAAATCAAAGTATAGCATATTTTACAAACTTAAAAAATTCATTTGAGAGAATACTTTTTAATATTTACAGTAGAAAGAACATTCATTACAAATAATTTGATCATAAAAAAATAGATTTGCAATCCATAACAATAATATTTACCCATGTTTTATAAAACTCAGTGATAAATCTAATTTAAAATACTAATTTGTGAATTTATGGCATCTTTCGTGTGAATTTTTAAACCATAATAATTTTTGGAATTAAAATGTGATTAAGGCATATTATGATATTTTATGGCATGCCACAATAATCCGGTTCCTAATTACGTAATATATTAATAATTATCTTTTATGACTAAAATTTTTTAGTGCAAAAGTTAACGTGTAGTATAAAAGTTATGTAACGTATTCTTTATTTACATTTTATGGTAACACTGATTTATCTCTTATATTCTTTATTTGCTTAAACTTTATTTGGTATGCCACGCGTACATTGAAAATAAAAACTTTTCCTATCCATCATACTTTTATTTGCTGAGTTTACATGTAAATTAGAGTTCGTGCGTTCTTTAACATTCACTTTAAACAACAAAAATAACGAATTAAGTCAAGTTTGAAAGAAAAACAACCCTAAGAATATTTTCTAGGCAATGGTAAAATATATGTTAAGAGTCGATCCAATCATAAAATCTTAAAATTAAATTCATAACACTGGGATCACTAGTCAAAAACATGAATAAGTCCTGCACATATTCGGGTGCATTGGATAAAAACCATAAAATTATTGAATCGGCAAAACCAGCGCAGCGATAGTACAGCTTTGGTTCTTTAAGCGTTATCCCGTCTACCATCGCATCGATCACTTCGTGCACTTCTCTTCGCGACATTTTTGACGCAAATAATCTCTGCTTTAAAACCATTTGATAGCCACTTTTGCCGTATGCTCGCTGCACGTCATCCGGTGTTTGTTTCCACACGGTTTCGATGACATTGCTGTGCGATATGGCCGTGACTATTGGTGTGCGATAAAAATAGGGTTCAATGGTGACCACTTTGATACCAAATCTGTACACTTCTCTGCGCAGTCCATCGGAAAACGATCTTAATGCGTGTTTCGCCATACTATATGCAGCGAGATTTGGACCTGTCAGTCTACCTATGTTTTTAAAACACTATTTTAATCTATTTGATAAAATTGTATATTTAGATTAAACTAAAATGTTTTAATTTAAAAATTCTTTGTTATCGATGAACTAAAAATTCGATGAATATTTTTTGATATCAGAAATTGATAAAAAAAAGTTTGAAATAAACCATATTGATAAATTCATAGAGAGCTCACTTCAGAGATTTAATTTATGTCTTTTACTAAAGTCACAAATACATTAGATTTTTTAAGCACTTGATGGCATGTTGCCAAATCCTTTTATTAATATAAGAATTCGACAAAATCTCTTTATTAAAATTAGTGATGCACAAAAGTCAAAAGTTAAGAATTTTGCTTAACTCTTAACCCTAACTCCTGATAATTTTTTAACCTTAACTTTGACCTGCTAAAAACTTTCTTAACTTTAACTTTAATCGGTTAAGAAGAATTTAACTCGAGTTAACTCAATATTTTAACTTAACCAAATTTTATGCTATTTATCAAATGATTTTTCATTTAAAATTCTTAATTCTGATTCAATTTATTTACTTAATAACATAGAATTACCTAATTTGTATTAGAAAATAATTTTAAAGAAAGTTTTTTATGAATTTATTAGTTTTGTAGAACAATCCCAACCTCTAATGCTAGACTAAATGCAAAAATAAATAATTTTGATTACAAGTTTCACTTATGTATGCAATACTTTTGACACAATAAGTTTATACGAAATATATATTACTGTGAATAATAATTTATTAGCAAAATTTAATAAAAAATATATGAATTCGATTTAACCGGTTAACTCGCAATTTTTTCTTAACCCGTTAATAAAATTCTTAACTTTAACTTTAACTCACATCAAAATCTTTAACCTTAACTCTTAACTTTAACCGGTTAACCTGCTAAGTCAAAAGTTAACCGGTTAAGATGTGCATCTCTAATTAAAATAAAGAGACGGTCGAACAGACAAATATGATCAAATGCATAAACTCGCCTTCTCTCCGAGAAAGTAAGCTAAAAATAACACGACAAGAAGATATACCTGCAATGCTGCAAACATTAATAACACGCCCCTTTGACTCTCTTAAAAGGGGCAAACATAACTTTGTAACTCTCACAGCACCGAACACATTAACCGAAAATGTTTTCTCAACTTCATTGCAATCGTATCCCCATTCGATGGGAGCAGAAATGGCTATTCCCGCGTTATTCACGACAGCCCATAATTTGCGGTTAGAGTTTTTAACTAAATCGATCACTTTATTAACCTCATCCAGTTTAGTGACATCCATCTTAACCACTTTCATCCTTTCCGAGCACATTGCCTTGAGCTCTAGCGCTCCATCTTGATCCGGCATTAACACGCCAGCAAACACGTGGTACCCAAGTTTATCGCATTTTTTCGCTAATTGTAGACCGAAACCCGAGTCGCAACCGGTTATAAGAATGGCACGATTTTTCACATTTTCGAGTTCACGGCTTACGAACGAATAAATATAGTTCGACACAACCCACGATATTACCATTAAAATAGACGTAACGCATATCGTTTCGAGCAATTGAAACGCGATGATGAATAAATTATAAGCGTCTAAACTATATTCGCATTGATTATATAACGATACGAACGCAACGGAATAATATGCGAACAAAACACTGGCGAAAGTTGTCACAAAAATCGCACTTAACTTTCTATACGCCATATTTTCGTTATTAACGATATTTAAAATAATTGTATCTATAAGTGTCAAGCAAACAGGAAATTTAGTTCAGGAAATTTGTTATCGAAAATGACAACTAGAAATAAGGAAAAGTCTACAAAATTTTTAACTCATGCGTTATATAATTTTTTACTGTTTCGCTTCACTTACTAAGCGATTATTGTTAACTAGTAATTCAATTGTTTAGAGTAAAATAATAGGTTTGCTGATATACGGTGAATCATGAACGTTAAGAATATGCACAAAAAAATTTGTTCGAAACTTTCAATTAAAATCGTTAAAGAATTGCACATTAAATAGCTTTATCATTAATTCGCATAAGTTATAAGTTATATACGTATAACACCACTTTTATTTTATTTCGCTCAGTATTTTCTCTATACTGAAAATTGATTAAATTATAACGTTTCATTCAAGTATGGTTATTGTACGTCAATAATAAAGTGAGATAAACTTTTTTTCAATGACATTTTCTTAATCGTTCGCTGCAATAAATCTTGTAATAATAATAAGAGACAAACTTAGGATTAATATTTTTACGCATTTTGATAAATGGCCAAAACAGCGATAAACGCTATTAGATAAGCTACTTGTTCATTCGTTTTAATCGTCGAAATATCTACATGTATTATGATCCTAAGAAACAAAAATTGCGTTCGATTGCTTAAGTTTTGAATCCCGAAATCAAGCACATGCTCATAGCAATCGATATAGCATTAAGTTATATTTCGGAATCACGTGTGGCTATGTCTAAACTTTGCAAGACAAGTATATATTTCTATTTCTCGTTTATATTAAACAATTATTATTTTTTGTTGCTAACTTTACTAGTAAATACTGGCATGAATTATTGGACGTTTAATCCGAATAGCCTGATAGACCACTTTTAAAATTTATTAATGTGTCAAAGAAAGACGTGTATAAAATGGAAAATAATTCAATAGTTTAGCATAATATTAACAAAATTTGGTATATTCCAGACATCAGTTGATAAATTTTTATCCATAATTTGGTAAACATTAGTATAATTAAACAACAGTATTAGTATTAAACATTATAAATAGTCTATTAAATTTTATTAAATTTATTTACAGATTCTAACACAAATTACCGAAATTATACATCAATAAAGACTTGAAATATTTTTATCGATTTTAAAAAATAGTTTTAAACGGCACTAAAAATAAACTAAATTATTAAGATAGTACAAAAATTTTTAATATCGTTTATTATCATTTATACATATTAAGTGTATTTTCCTTAAACTAGCAACAATCAATTATTAGTTTCTGTTAATAAAGAATCAATTTTAAAATATAAATATTTTGATAACAAAGGAGCTTTCAACGCGAATATTTTAGCTTTTGTAAATATTTCTAACGAATTTTTCGAACTACTTTGGTACTTTTTTCCAACAAATAATGCTTGATTTTCCTAGCAATTTTTATGAAGAAAAATTAACTTGAAATATTTAATAAATTTTTATTAAAAAACTATCTCAATTACTTTTAATAATAGTGGCAGGTTTATATTTATGTGTATCGCGGAAATTTCTTTTATGCCTTTATCATTTCTGTTTAACATTTCCCCAATTTATTTTCATTATTGATTTAAGGCAATAAATTATGTTTTCTTGCTATATATACCTGCAAAACAAAATAAAAAAGTAAAAATAATACCAACTTTAACTTTATGTTATAATTAATGCGCGTTTTAAGTTGTTGTAAATAAAAAAGTCATAATAATAATTCACTTGAAAATAATTTAATGCCGCGAATCTGGAGAACTCTAAGTCAATTAAATATCAATAACGTACTCAATGAACTAAAATTTAAGTCTATTTATTACGCGAGTGCGTGATTTTGGTGAAATTTCTATTCCACGCGCGATAGAAATTATTAAAAATAGACGGAAAATATTAAATTTTATTCAGACTGTATGTTCTGACGTTGAAAGTTGTGCGAAAAAAGTTTTCAAAAAATTAAATGACAGAATCGCGTGCAATGTTTAACGCGGCAAAACTGCTGCATCCGAGCGAAGTCATAGACTCAGCTGGACTTCATTTTTATATGATAGGTTTATCGCAAGTTTCGATTAAACCAAAGGAAAAACGAAAAACGTTTTATTATCCTATAGTTCTGGACCTGAATTTACTAATTTTGTGCGCGAGATGTTTATACTCAATATTTTCCGAACAAAATAATCCAGAACTACATATAATAATTGGAGATTTTTGTTATTTTTTAAATATACAATACCAGGGAAATCTTTATTTAATTCAACTAAGTTTGCTGGTAATTATCTGCAAATCCATTCACTATTGGAATAAAAAACACGATATTTGGCCAACTTATTTGAAACCTTTCGAAATGATGTGCGGTCTTATTTCGCCGCAAAACATCGGCATTCAAGACGAACACGAAATAAAAGCTATGCTTCGTATAACTCGTTTGATGTTTAAATTTACAAATTTTAATCTGGACGTGATAATCCCTATACTGGCGTTTCTCATCAATTTCGTTACCATTGCCATTAATTGCGCATTTCATCAAATGATATACGCGTTTTTGTGGTCCATCTCATTCGTCTACGCGTGTATTTATGTCTATTCCGTAATCGTTTGGCAATTGGTTTACTTTTACATAATTTGCTATTATATTAAATTAAAACTTAAATGCGTTTATAAGCGAATGGGAAAGAAAATGAATTCAATCGAAAAATACGCACTAAATTGTTGTGGTATTATTTCATCGATCTATAGTTTGAACGAAGTATATCAAGAGATCGGCGATTTTAATAGAAATTATTGGTCAACGTTCGCATTTTGGCTATACTTAACCACTTCGACAAACGTTTGCTTAATATTATACATCGCTATATTTGGTGATTTAGACTTCGCCAGCAGAGTTACCTGCGGCTATTCGGCGTGTCTGGAGGGTGTGGTACTAATTGGGTTTATGACAACCGCTTCTTCCGTGTCTTACGAGGCCATTAAATTTTACAAGTTATTTATAAAATTAACAATATATGGCGCGAATGAAAGACAAATATCGCCATCGATCGCATTTAAGGCATATATTCATTATTAAAGTTTCTACCCTTTTTCGTAGCAAGCTATCTGTTAATTTTTTAAACCTACTTAGTTGTCGTGTTTTATCGAAAGAATTGCGCAACAAAATATTGGATTTTATTGTTGGACGTTATTTATTATAAATTATTTTCGGTTCTATGAAGTGAGTTATGAAATAGACTAGTAAACGGGTACCCGAATGTCGGGTTCGGGTCGGGTACCCGACAAATTTGTCGGGTCGGGCCGGGTT
>JAQIXJ010004190.1:0-11245 GCA_034700185.1 Phthiracarus laevigatus | reverse complement strand
CCAGAAATGGGGTCGACTCCAATAGAAATGGGGCCAAGCTCTGTCATCGGCTTCTTAGCCGGTCTGAACGAGTACCTGTCAAAGACGAAACAGAGCACAGGTACTAGTATTCAAATTAATAATATTTCTTTATTGTTATTATTATTATTATTATTATTGCTTTCTGAGAAAAAAAAACAATGTTATGTGAATATTATAAACAAAATCGTAATACGATGTAATAGCACTTTTACTGGTTTTTGTATACAAATTAAATATAAATGTTAAAAATACGTTTCCATTTAAGAGAAAATAGTGTATTGTTTACTCTATTGCCCTCTACACGCATACTTTTCATTAATATAGGCTCCTCCAGGTTTTGTTCAAGTTATTTGGCATCGTCTTTAACTACAAAGTCAGATATTCTGTCAGTATCGATCTTGTTTATAATTGCATTCACTAAATTAGTTAACAATTTTTAAAAGTGACCCCACCTCTCTTTCCCCTCCTATTCGATAGTTATTAATTATAAAAATTTCAGTCAAAACAACTAACTGAAAACAACTTTTTAACATCAAAACTATAACGGCCCTCCACAGGCCTCCGACACCCTCCGCCGAAAATGTTTTTCTTATATATATAATTCAACGTTCTCTATCAAATAAAAGTGGTTTCAATGAATTCGGCTTAAAACACTACATTCCTTCGTGAACTTAAATTTATGAATTTTTTGTAATATAATAAAATATTAAAATTTTTTAATCAAGGGTTATTTTTTTGTTAAATATTTGAAAAATAATGAAATTGGCTTAATATCAAATAAATGGTGGGGTTGAGTCCAAATATCTCTCGGTCAAGATATCGTAGAGATCGGGCCGGATATTTATTAATTTACCCAAATTTATGTGTAAACTATTTTATTAATTAAACATTTATTTTAAAATAATCATTTTATATTAACAAATTATATAAAGTTTTAAGTAATCGACAAATTCACAATTAAATATAACTATCATGAGAGTTGAGTTGAGAAGAGTTTTGCGCAGCAACCGATGATATATCGTCCCAAACCAATTCAATTTCAATATTACTCCTTCGCCAACGCATAAATGATAAATATAAAAACCTAGCAATCAATTAACGAAAACTAAGAACATATTCTTTTTATCAATTATATACTATATAATATTGCATTTGAAGTTAATAACTTTTATTGAGCGCCATTAAACAAAAAATGCATTAAAGTATGAAAAACTTGGCAAAATAAACGCGTAAGTTTACCTCACAGACCAGACTAGAATTATGGTATAGAGAATCCACGAGATAATAGTTATTGTCAACAGTACCCAAATCATTGGTTGCAAAATATAATAATCTTTCACCACAAATGATGACAATAATGTGGCGAAAATGATTAATGGTGTGATCAATCCAATCAGAAATAAAATAACGCATTCAACTCTATATCTTCTGTCCATTAATAGATTTCTGAACCACTAAAGAAAATTAATTTAAAACATTGAAGCGATCTTAGAAACAAACATCAAAATAATTTTAAAAATGATTTGAAATTTTAAGTTTTTATCGCTGATTGATTTGAGCACATTTTCTCGCACTTTTTTCTGTTGTAAATCAACATACAGTATGTGATCTATAAATTCTTGAATTGATTTGAATATTATATAGTTTTATAGCATGGCAATACTCGAACATATTATAAAATTGACTAATAATATATTTTTGTTAGATAAATACAGAATTCAGTAACAAAACTCTTCCCAAATGCCTTTTAATTTAATAATAAAAAAGTTTATATTAGTTTTTATATCGTGCTTCCTATAAAAAAAAGTATCATTCATATGGACATCAAATAAATATAACTTAAATATTATAAGCGGTGAATAATAACCCTTCAAATCAATTCATGAACTAACCTTGATCGCGTAAGTGATCGCATAACCTTGATTTACAACAGAAAATAAAGTAAAAATTTTAAAAGTATTATAAAAAACACTTAATCGCTACTTAAATATTTAAAAAGTAAAAAGTGAATCTTAATTGATACCTTTAATATTGAAGGCAATTGTTTGCGGCTTTTATAATCATAGCCACAAATATCACAGTTACCGCTGGAAGCTATTGAAGCCCACCTTTGCAAACACTGTCGATGAACATTAGCCATACTTCCCGAACAATTGCAAGGCGACACCAGATCATCCAAAGAGCATTTCGTGTTATCCAATATGCCCTCAAATTCATGACAAATTCTGCAAAACATGAGCTCCGAGTCGTTATCACAAAATTTTTGACTTAAAATCGATAGATTACTCGACGAATTTGCCGATTCATTTCTATTCATTACTGTATTAATGCTAACATTATCCATAAATAATTCAATTAGAGATCCTAAACAAATCGTTAATTACTTTAATTTATTCAAAGAATAGTTTTCAGTGGTAAAGTTTGAAAGCAATTTTCTAGTATAAATGAGCACAAAAAAAGGGAATCACTTTCAATATATCTAAATTTAACATTAGTTTTATCATATGTGTAAACGCTATGACATAAAGAGAAATAAACTTTTATGCACATATGAGATCATTAAACTTATCGTTTAAGTGCAGTACAATGTGCGCTAAACTTTTGACAAATCTAACAAAAAAAATTAGTTTTCGGTTTTAATCCGTTGACAGATGTTAATGTGTTTTTTAATTTTCATTTGAAAACCCAATTATCCTATAAAAATGCGTAGAAACTAATGAAATATTTTACGATCATTTAATGAATAATTACAAAAGCAATTAAATCTATTAATCAGTGTAAACGTTGTGTGCGAAAGTTGTGACTAAAAATAAAGCCAACTAATACTTTTATCTTTGAATTATGCAAATTACAAGTTTCATGACATTTACAGTGTATTTTCTGCTTCTGTTTACTTTTTATGTCACAAAAAAATAAAAGATATTCTCATTTATTTACACAGTTTTTAGCTCAGTTTGCGGGAATAAAGTCGAGCGACCAGAATAAATTTTTTCAAAAAACTTAGCGAGTACTTTGATTTTAGTTAAATTATATTATTTTTTATTTCAATGTTTTAAAAAGTATGCGCTGAAATAATATGTTCTCATTCTTGTGTAACTACATGTTAGCGTAAAATAATTTTTGTTACGCTATTCATAGGGGTTTGGCATTTTTAAATTATGTGCTAATAGTTAAATTACAACTTTGATGCATAAATAATTAATATGCAAAAGTTAAAAAGCGCATCAGAGCGTTAAAGTGTTATGCATAGAATGGATCATTTTCATGTTTTTAATCATTGTTGAGTTAAACTTAGCCTCAGGCTCTGGTTGATTACATGAGAAAAGACCACTAAATAAAGAGTACTACATTATCATTATCCCTCGATTTTTATATAATGTGATTATGTATTCTATACATTTTTATATGGCGATGGTCTCAGTTAACATAATTAGATTTAACTATACAGTATATAAATATTGTTCTAATTTTCTTAATAAAATAACTAGTTATAATTACTAATTTATATAGATAATTTTGACCATGAAGTCCAGCTTAAAAGAATCAAAATCGTGTGTTAGAAATTTAATATTTATAAGCGTTTTCATGTTCAGGGATACTAAGCGTAAGTATAAAGAGATCATTTTCATAATTATGTAATCTAATAAATTTCTAATGTCAACTCAAGCCACCACATGAATTGTTTTAATTTTCATAATATTGCGGTAAATTTGGAGAACTAATCGGTCATAAATTTTCGTTAACAGCATTAAAATTAGTGGTCCGAAATTGACTATTTATAACGTTATGGTCAAAATTTAATTTAACGCGAAAGTCTATTCACAGTATGTACAGAATCTGATGTATAAGTAAAATAGTAACATATACCGAACTTTTTCGAAATGTCAAAAAATTAAAACTATTCTAACACAACCATAATAAAAATTTTATTATACAATTATTCTCTTTATAAAATAAACGGGATATTATTTTTTGAACGAAAAGTTAATGATAACCAAAACTGAATTAGTTTTCGGATCGATAGGTCCTTTAAAATTATTTTCCTCTATAAAAGTTGGCGAACGATTTGCGGCACAAAAGTAGTGACCAAACATTTGCTGAGTGGACTGAAATCCAAATATACCGACAAAAGGGAATACCGATTGAAACGCTAACGTGAATTGCGGTGAAAAGTTGTCTGTATTGGCGAACAGAAACGCGATTGTCGTCGACTGCAATATATCATCGGAATTGAAATCTAAAACCCCTTTAAACTCAATCAATTGTCGATGATATTGATTCTTATCCGCAGTTGACAGAACAATGCTCGACGATTTGACTCGATGTCCGCCAAACGTTATAATTAAATACTGTCTCAATATATCGTGTTTGGACACATTGTTACTCATAGACTTAATAGCTTTAGGACATCCGCCGCCAAACGCCACCTTATAATCAACAGTTTTAATTAACGCGTTTAACGCACTCATACACGCGTCAAAACTTTGGATATTACTCTTCCGATGTTTAACTGATTTAAAATATAGCAAACATTTTACATTTTCGATATTAACATGTCTGGCGTCGCTGTGGACGTTGACGTCGATGCCATCGATTTGCGGGAATAGTAGACAAGACATGCAGGGAAACGCCGTTCTCTGTACCAATTCGTTCCTACTTTGGTGGTCTTCGTAATTGGTTAGGCTTTTAAATCGTATAGAACTGGTTAATATACTGGTCCCGACGTCGATATATGAAATAACGCACTCTTTCGGTAAATATTGGCAAAGATTTTTGAGGTAATACTGACGCAAACGATAGTCGATTCTGTGATGATAGCCACCGATAAATAGGAATACGTTTAGCGGACGAATATTGAGCCATCGTTTCGTGTACGATACGAATGATTGGTTCAACCTTTCGATGTCTTTGAATTCGATGGCGTTATCGTGTCTTAATAGATAGAGATGGATGATATCTTTCCGCGTTTCGTACTCGTATTGAACGGCGTCGAAGAACTCTTTGCTAATTGTGTGGCATTTAAATAGTGTCCGAATATCGAGCTTTGCCACAATTTTTTCCAACAAATACGGATTCGCGAATACCATCAATGAATTATATTTTTGGTCCATTTGTTTAAATTTAAAAAATAATTTTGCGTTTGAATAGTTGAAGATAATTTTGAGGATTGATTTTGAGAAAGTTTTTATTTTAGATATAAACTGAAATAAATAATAAACTGTGGGTTTAATGATAAAACTCCATAACAATGACAGTACCGTAATAACCATTGTTGTACACATAAATTTGAATTTCGAGGTTTTAACAACTCGATTGGTTACGAAACTTTGTCACTCGTGCGCACCTTTTTTTCGTCAAATAATTTAAATATAAATGTATAAAATAATAGTTTTTAATTTTTAACGGTATTCACGAATTAACGGTTTATTAATATTGGGGTTTTAACTGAAACTATAAATCACGAGATATAACTTTTGTATTATTAGCTAAACATAACGAATTTTCGTAAACAATATTATTGCGCTAATTATTATAAATAGATTGTAAAATCTCAAATAAACGGGAATAATTAAAATTGGATTGAATTTGAATGTTGCGCGCAATGGATAACATATGATGCGCACATGTGATCGTATCACTTGACGTCATAGTTTTGATTAAAACAAAAGCGTAAATACGTTTATTTGTTTGTGAAATATTTTTAAATGTTTGAAACGGTTATAGTCATCCAGTGGTGTGACACGCGTTGGTGACAATGAGCGCAGCAACCATTCCAGTGTTCGTATTTCCCAATCAAATCCACTTCAGTACACACTCGACACGCGCTCAAACAATCACTTTGTACAATCCGTACGATCATTCGGTTAGATTCGCCGTTTTGTGTACTGTAAGTCTAACACATAACACAACACCATTGTTATAATCACGTTGTTTATTGGTTTGTTACAGAAACCCAATGCATTCACGTTATCGTCATCGGAAGGTACGATTCGTGCCAGATTTTGTCTCGATATGTGAGTAATTCGATACTAAATAATAGTTTTTATAATTAAAAATAACAATGAATATTGTTCAGTGTTGTACGTTTGGTGGACGACTCGATAACGCAAGAGTCGCTGTTGTTTACGGTGAAGGAGTTGAGTACTGACGGGCGAACAGCGCTCAATGGACAGAAGCAAGTGGTGGTTACGCGCTCCGACTTTGACTCTAATACCGAATCAATGCCACAATTCTCAGCCGTCACTCAAACGGCCACCGATGACATGTTGATTGGCAGAGAAATGGATCGACACGTGGATTCGTCGCAACAGAACATGAATAACAGGAATCAGCCGTCGATCAATCACTGCAATAATTTTGTGTTATATGCGGTGGTATTAGTTTGCATTATTTTGCTTTGGGCGCCCAGTGATGGCGATTCCTGGTATAACGTACATCCAACTCATAAATTAGTCGTAAGTATTTCGCAGTTTATTCGATTAATTGGTTTATTTAATTGCTTTTTTGTTTATGATTTGATATTTCATTTTTTAGGCATCCTATGTATTGGGTTTAATGACTTACGCTATTCTCAGGCATTGATTAGGTTTTGTTTTGGCAATTAAAGTGATAAATCCATTGTATTTATTTGTACTGTGGTTTTTTTTCTGTGGTTAAATTCGCTTTTTGACAAATATTTGATTTTAGATGTTTGATCGTGAATTTCGTTTTGTTTGATGATTTAACTGATTATTATTGCATTATTTTTGTTATTCAAAAATATAATTTTAGTTAACTTTAGATTACTAATTGTCACAATTTGAAAGATTATGTGTATATGAGGTATGGTATACATTATATGATTTTTTAAAAATATTTAATGTGAATATTAAAACCTAAAATGTATATATGTTTGTATTGTAAATATGACTTATATTAGTTGAAAGTATTTTATCACAAAAAAATCATTTTATTTAGAGATACACTTTTTTAATGCAACGTTATTTCATATTAAATCTTAATTATATACGAATTTAATTATTCATATTTAAATTCTATATAATAACTATCGTTAAAATTTAATTCTGTCAGATTCGATCTATATTTGATTGTTAACAAATTATGGATTACATGATTTAAAAATTTATAAACTATTGGTTATTTTTTACTAAAAAATAGTGGAAAAATATTGTGTATTAATTTATTTTCCGTATCGATGTATTATTTTTTCAATTCTTTTAGATTTGCGTGATTTAGCTTAATAATAAGAGTAATACAATATCATTCATAATAAGTTACTTTGTATACCATTTTTTAAATAAAAAATAACTGTTATTGAGTTATACAAATTAAGATTAAAGTTAATTGAAGGGGATTTCTGATAGTAAATATATAAGTAACTTATATAAAGTGTTAGTAAGCATAAAAAATTAATGACTTACTGTTGTCAAGTTGTTCTGAATAATTTAAATTTTATTCCATTTCAATTTTAATAAATAATTCTGGTAAATAAATCTTAACCATTTTAAAATTATGAAAACTTTAATAAAAATCATTTATTATAGAAAATTCTCAATTCCAAAAAATTATATCCCTAGTGATAATTTTAACCATATTGAGTATGTTATTTTGTGTAACTAATCCTCCAATAGATTATGTTTTTAATTTTGATCGCTTTTCCTGTTTTTTTAAGCTAATTATTTTAGATTTATCTGCTTTAAGTGCAAATACTATAGAATTATTGTATATTGGAAAAATCTTCTAGGATATTACCAGAAATTTAAATTCGAAAACTTGCAGAATTTAAAAAAATTATCAATTGAACAGCAACAATTATAAAAATTTAAACAATTCCAGACACAATCACACTTTTTAATAGATTAATTGTGACAAATATAACTTTTTGGCCTTCGTACTTTTGCAAAAAAATTTAATCAAGAAACTTAAATCATTGAAATAGAATAACTAAACTTTTGACCAAAAATAATTTAAACCCCAATGTTTAAAAACCCTTATGAATGTTGCGCCAAGACAGGAGAATATTTCACTAAAACATTAACAGCTTAAAACCCTAGGTCTAAACAGTTGTCCTTTGTTAACAAAAAAAACTTTTAAAATCAACAAAAGTTAAACAGCATTGCCGTAAACTTCAATAAATTTCGGCGTAAAAGTATGACAAATATCTTGGTTTAACGCAAAAGTTTATACTATTCTAACGAGGGAATCTCTTCGAGTGTCTTAACGTGGGAATCACCCCGAGTGTCTTAAGCCGAATTCGATGAAACCAATTTTGTTCGATAGAGAACATTAATAAATACATATTAGAAAAAAAATTTCGGCGGAGGGTGTAATGGAGGTCCGTGGAGGGCCTTTAAAGTTTACATATCAAAAAGGGGGTGTAATTTGAACTGAACTTTCAAAATTAATAACATCCGATTAGGAGGGGTTATAGAGGTGGGGTAACTTTTAAAAATCATTGACTAATTTAGGAAACTAAAATACAAAAAATTGGGGGTGTGGGTAGCTGGGAAGGGGGTAAAATAAAAAGGGGGCAAAAAATTCAAAAATTAATAACATTTGAACGGGTGGGGGTAGAGTAGTGGAATTTTCTTTAAAAGTTGTCTCCTATTTTATACTAATTTTAGAAATATAAAAATATTTAAAATTATCTTTAGGAGGGGAGTAACATAGATGGGGGCAGAAAAAATTTAAAAATGATTTTTTTTGGCACCTTCAGCTCAACCCCCCAAGTAGCATATCAAACTCTTCAGCACAATGAGGGCAATTTATTAATACCATCCATAACCCCATAACCCCTCCCAATTCCAAAACAAAAAATAAAAACCTTTTGGGGGACAAAAATGAAGTTACAAGAGACCTGTGGCAAACTTTCAGAAATCGTTTAGCGTGACCCGGAGTACACCTGAACGTTTATATTGTTCGGAGGCGATTTCTATCATACTCCATAGGAAAGGGAAAAGGAAATTAAGAATTTTAGGAAAGAATAAAGTTACAATATCAAGAATAGGAAAATACTTTTAGTTTTTATAAATGATGGTAGTGGAATTGATCAACGAATAGATGATTAAAACAAATGGTATCACGACACCAACTGCATCTAATAAAACACTTTTCTGGACAACCAAGAGTGCCACAGTCGATTCCGATGATGTTTTCAAAGCATATTTCCTTAACTGTGTTATATTCTTCATACTCAAGATTATCGTACTTTGGTTTATACCAAGCATATTTAATCATATTTTTGAACAAAGGTGAGCTCAGTTGATTATGAGAAAATGACTGGATAAGTATTTGAGCTTTCCTAGTATGGATATCAAAGTCAATTCCGTGTATTAAAACATAGTTTGTCAAAGCCTTGACTAGTACTTTGAGTTGTCTGTAGTAAAAGACATCTAATGGTTGAACAAGTGGAGTGCAATGTGGTGGAATTGTTAATAGTTTAACGTCGATGTCCTTTGAAGCAAACACATTATCGTATAGTTTTTTGTCTGTTTGGCCATTCCATGAGTCAATAATTAATGCAAAGTTAATTTGAATGTGCTCTGCTAATACATTTTCAATGAACTTCGAAACAAGTGGCTTTGTTAACTTTCCAGAAGTAGAGCAACAAATAAATACGTTCTGACACTTTTCAATCAGTTCATCGATCTCTTTTTGAACTATTGGACCAAATTTTCCATTTGTTTGAGGCCAACAAAGTAAAAACTTAGGCAAAACACTTCCACTTTTGTTTATAACATGTTGAACTGTGTAAGAATGTGTGGTTGAATTAACAGAATTTGCAACGCAAATCGTGGTTTTTTCACCTTTAAATGATTGTGTTCGAGTCGCAGGGATTTCAAGATTAAATCCAGATTGATCGGTATTAAATATATGCTCATTTGGATATAATTCGCATTCTTTGTTAACTTTTTCGACAAAATTTAGAGCATTTAGATAGATTTCAGGTAAATCTTGAACATAACTTTTGCTTACAATCTTGGAAACCTTTCGCGTCGCTATTTTGAAATTATTTTTAAAGTGTCGCACCCAATTTTTACTGGCTTTGAAATTTGGATAGTTTATTTCCTCCGACTCGGAAGCTTTAATAGCCCATGTTTGAATGTTGATGTCATGAACTGGAAAAAAGTTTTCTCTTGCTTCCATAAAATTTGAATATGTTACATAGCTAATTTTTTCTATTTTATCATTAGCATATCCACCGTTAGAAACTAGACTGGCAATTCGACCGATAAATTTAGACCGATTGTTTTCTGTAACATTTTTAGTTTTTTTGCAGGTACTTTGAACGCTGCTCCATTTTCGTAACTTAGTGTGCTCTGTATCAGTCCAATTACAGTCAAGTATTTTTACACAATCATCAAATGTAAGATGTTTTGTAAAGTCGCTTTGATTTAAAAGTGTAGAATTGTTTTCACTAGCACTCTTGTTATCGCTGTCACTTTCGCTGTCGCTGTCACATTCACTATCGCATTTATTGTCATTTTCAATGTCATAATCATCACAAACTTGCAATGTTTCAATCACTTCTACATTAGAAATAATTAACTGTTGGAAATAAGAATATAGCTGTTTTCCAGTCTCTATTTCACAACTGTTTGGTTTTTCTGATGATAATTGAAAATTTTTCTCAAATAATTCTTTAAATACTTCGAAGACACAACTTGGATTCAACATGTTGATCGTCGAAATGAAACATTAATATCTGAAAAATAAAAAAAAACAAATATTATTCAATTTATAATTGTTTATTTATTAATTTTAATCAAATATTTAATATTTTCCCGCAAATTTCGACTATCCTGTGTAAGAGCAAGGGGGCACAAATCCTCCTTTAGTTGCCATCATTGGGCTCCAACACCCTCCGGCAATTTTCCCATATGTGCGGGAACTCTTACTATTAGGAATAGTCTCCCATCTAACCACCTTCCCCCCGCGGGCCATTAGTCACCCCCTCTAAAGGAGTATGACCTCCAGGAAGGTTTCAGATCTTGTCCCCGCCCGCCTAATGCGTTCAGGTCCTCACTTCCACCTTACCTGGGAGAGCCGGCTGCCGGTCCCACACTTACCAAAAGCTAAAATGCAAATGGCAATCATTTGCATGTTTATGTTATACATTTAACATTATACATCAAAAACGTATTTAATTTTGTCCCCCAAAGAGTTTTTATTTATTATCTTGGAAATGGGAGGTGTCGGGGGTTTGTGTGTAATATCAATCAAT